>VHKM01000760.1:0-118855 GCA_007210695.1 Neogobius melanostomus
CCAGCTCACAATTATTTACACCGTAGAAGTCGACACTGAAACAAACTAATTCATACACAAAGTACTCAAGTGAAAGCTGATTGCCTTAAAAAATAATAAGTAAAATCTAACTTCATTACTGGTCTTCTGACATATGTGGGCAAACGAATTCTGACCAAACAATGGATTTCCTACTAATGTGTGGTAATTGTCTAAAATTATCATGACTCTGTTAGACGTTTAAACTAAATGATTGAAAGTACTTTTGTGTTCAAAAAGCCAAAGTTAAATGAATAGGTAACAGGAACTTTATTTCTGATGTTATTATCTGACTTTACAGCTGACCCTGCTCACACAAACCCCTGAATCCTGAATTGTGGGATTGAAAATCAGTGGCAGACCTCACCGGAGTGGGCCCTCTGGAGCTGGGCCCTCGAGCTGGGTCCTCTGGAGCTGCGGGCCTCTGAGCTGGCCCTCTGGCGCAGGGCCCTTGGAGCTGGGAAACTCTGTGGAGCTGGGGCCCTCTTGGAGCTGGGACCCTCTGGAGCTGAGGCCCTCTGGAGCAGGGCCTGCTGGAGCTTGGACTCTCTGGAGCTGGGCCCTCTGGAGCTGGAGCCCCTCATGGAGGCTAGGGCCTCTGGAGCTGGACCCTCTGAGGCTGGTGCCCTCTGGAGATGGGCCTCTGGCAGGATGGGCCCTTCTGAGCTGGCTCTGGAGCTGGGCCCTCTGGGCTGGCCCTTTGGGGATGGGCCCTCTGAGCTGGGGCCCTTTGGAGCTGGGGGCCCTCTGGAGCTGGGGCCCTTGGAGTGGCCCTTTGAGTGGGCCCTCTGGAGCTGGGCCCTCTGGAGCTGGGCCCTCTGGAGCTGGGCCCTTTGTGTAGATGGGCCCTCTGGAGCTGGGCCCTCTGGAGCTGGGCCTTGGAGCTGGGCCCTTTGGAGCTGGGTCCTCTGGTATCGGTGCGTGTGGCCTAAAGGCCGTGGGTCCTGTTGTCAGTCAGATCCTCGTGGCTCCTCTCCGTCCCGTGTGTGACTCTAAAGAACCTGCGCGGCCAGGAGCAAAGAGCGCTTCCGCCTCAGTGACTCCGCAGTAATAAAAGGTCAGTGAGTGATTTAGACTGGTGCGTTTGACAAGGGCCAGACGGCTGGGAGGGCGTCAGTTACATTTATACTCGAGTAACTTTTCATGAAAAACATTACAGTATAAGAGATATTTTCGTAACTAAATATATTTCATTGTTTTGGATGTGAATGTAATATCAATGAGTGCAAATAATAACCCACTTTGCATTGTGTTATATATTGAGACAATTCGAGTCGAGTTCAGTTCATTTTCAAGTATTTTAATGACAGATGATTGAAAAGCCCTTTCTCTCCTCTCAGTTCACATGGGACTGGAGAAGTCAAGAGAAATTCAGTTTCTACATAAACACAAAGCCCATTTTATTTCGCGCAGACAAACGGTGCGTGTTGACTTGTTGGTGCAAATGAACATTGGACATTTTACTCAATCAATCTATTTAAACATCAGGACTGAAATGAACGGGGCTTCGAGCTCGACCGGGGAAGAGTCGATACAATGAAGAAAGCCGATCCAAAGCATTAAAGAGGCAAAAGTGGGCGGGGCGAATAAGGTGAATAAACATCAGGAAAATGGCCAAACTGAAAGCTGGAACCAATCTTTATCATCATGTTAAACTATGTTTGAGCAAAAACTGTGTCTTAATGTGTCAGATGTACTTTTACAGTTTTAATATCAGAGTGAAAAAACCAACAAACTCTCCCTTTACGAACTGTACAACCCAATGTGTCGTCTGATTTGGACCCGTCCCCAGCTGATGGTTAGAATCACCTGGAGGATTCACCTATTGTACATGTTTTAGTTGGTAGGAGAAAACCGGAGAAACCTACGCAGAACACGGGAGAACATTGCCAAACTCCCCAGAAAACCCCGTCCAGGTGGAATGGAACCCGGGACCTTCTAGTTGATGAAGCCGAGCTCTAACCACTGAAGCCACCGACTTATCCACTAATACAGTGGGTTCTCAACCTTTTGGAGTCGCGGCCCCCATATAACAATTAATGGGCTTCGTGACCCCCGCCACCGCCGCTACCCCCCACGCAACACAACATTAGCTAATGACTTTCTTTATGATCTTTGTTACACAATAGAATGATTATTTCTTTCTTTAAAACTTATTAGATGGGGATGCATAGGAAATTAGGAAATATTGCTAGCCTACAGCTTTTTTCTTTTTTTATAACAAAAACATGGCTATAAAATTTCATTTCTTTTTTGTTCTTGTTGTCGAATGTGTAATTTAATAATTATCTGAAATTATAACCGACCACAGGAAAGAAACAAATAACTATTTACATTATATTCATGACTTAAATTGACAATATTAATGAGATGGCTGTGCTGCTTCTATTGAACAAAGTAGTGGTATTCTTAGGGCTTTATTTCAGACACTGCACGCGAAGGTCATCCTCAACCCTCCTACGCTGGATCTGTATTTGTTTTTAATGATAATGTCAGGCAGAAAAATGTCTTTTCGCAAGGGACACGTGTTGACGCAAACGGATACAGACATTTAGTTGCGCCTGTGCTAACGCTGGGACTCTTGGGCACGACCAAACCAAACGGCTTCCAGTGTGCGGCGTTGGAAAGACGGATGTTAATGTGCGGTCAGAGGAGGAGTTCCAGAGGGCGTCCTTAGCTTCTGACAGCCAGGTGCGGCGGCATTGGACGAGGTGAAAGGATCACGTTGATCCATTCATGGATCTCTGAGCGCTCCTCTTGGGGGAAGTTATTTATTGAACTTTGACAAGGCTCCTGAGATGGAACTTATTACATTTTTAAGTGCACAATGCTTATTTCGTAACTGTCCACTGAAAGTTCATCAAAGTTCGGGAACATATATCAGCGCAGCCCTCATCCATACGCCCATTGCTCCAGCTTTCTTTTAATGCAGTGATTTTATCAGAAAGTGTAAGGACATTTGTGTTTGGGCCCTGAAGGGAGACGTGTTAGATGTTCAGTCTGTCAAAAATGCTGGCTAATATGCGAGGCTTTGCAACCCACTTAGGGTCAGAAAAGGTGTTTCAGCGGTGGGGACCGCAGTCAATAAAAAATATGCGGACTTCTTCACGCAGCTTCAAACAATCTGGTTTAACACTTTGCCACGAGAAAGCCTCTAACTTCTGTGTGAACAACAGGCTTCGTGCTTGATCCCATTTCATGACAAAGTTGAGCAAACAATCTGCTTTGGACAGGCTGGTTTAATGAAGTTTCACCATCTTAACAGGACGTTTGGAAAAACATTGCGCAGCTTGGCTCAAGACATTTACTGGGCAAGTGCTTCCCTGTGGATCATGCACGTTGTAGAAATTTTACATTGGGGCAACCTCCAATTACGCAGCTTTTAAAGCCTTTTCTCGAACCACTTGGCATAGCGGCTGCCCCATCTGTGACTGACACGCAGCTCGCCCACGCAGTCCTGCCTTCTCCAGGTACGCTGTCCAGCTGCGTAAAATGTCCCGTCCTGTGCATTTCCTCCATGCTGAACAGAACAGCAGATCATGGTGCATTTTTCCTTCAATGTACCTGATGAAAGTTAACAGCTGTGGCGGCTCCGTGACAGATCTGTGCTCTCATCAATTTGTAAAGAGAATCTCCCATTGTCCTCACTCTTTCAATGAGCTGATCCTTCATGGTCTTAGGGCCATGATCTTGGATTCTGCGCCCCATTGCTGTCATTTGACAAAGGAATGGTCAGGAGCGGTTTGGATATTTTTTCCCCGTGCATAGCCCTTTGTTCATGGCCACTGCTGCGGGACGTATGAGGCTCTTGCAATAGTGGTGAGGCCTTTTAGACTGAGCCACAGATACGCCAATTTCATAAGAAGCTGCTAGCTTTTTGCTGGACTGTAGCGTTATTCTGTTGACCACTTGTTTCTGGCACGGAGTTCTTGCTTTGCGCTGGAAAAATCTAATGGTGCCTTGTATGTGTCTTGTTTTGTCCTAAATGTCTCTTAAAGCTTGGCTGGTTTCAAGCTCTCGTGTGCAACACTTTCGAACAAATACACACTGAGGATATTCAATTTCATTTTATTACTTTGCAGACAATCCATATTTTAAAAACTCCGTTGATATCTACAACTTTTCCGAGGGGCCTTGACACCCAGGTCAGGCACCTTGGGCTTCTCAGCCACTGGATCCGCTGTTTGGATGAGTCAGTTAGCTGTTCTGTGGTGGTTGTCTCTTCCGCTTCTGTGTTGGAACAAAAACTGCTTTTTTTCTGAAGGCAAAACGATCCATTTTTTTTAGCTAGGGCTAGCCGTTAGTAAGCATTCAGCAAATGCTGCAAGTTTGTTTGCTAATAGCCCAAGTCTCAAATGTATTCTATTTATTTCCCCACTGTGCCGGTCACACCGTAACGGCCATTATAGCCCCTATAACCTATAATTCTTAAGATAAATTATAATTGACAAATCTAATAATTAACCTATAACGCCAAACGTTTCTATATATACAACAGTTTTTGAGCCCTCTACATGAGCATGTGACATTTTTTTTCCTGAAAACCCGATTGTGACTTATATACATTGCATTACAACGATATCCACCAGAGGCAGTACATCTGCTCACTGAGGCCTTGCCCACCGTTCTACAAGATTGCTATAGATCAGGAAGTGGACAGTGTGTGATTTTTCAAGAATGAACTTTGCCAATTTTGGAAAAAGATAAGGTTGAAAAATAAATGTTTTTTTGTGTGTGGAACATCAATAGAACAGTTACTGGGTTGGTGCAATGTGAAATGACTTAATATATTCATAATCTATGTTTAGTAACGTGTTAAAATTACGTATCAAATTTGATACAGCGGGTGTATAAGGTCATGTAACTCTAAATCAGTTCAACGATTTTATATTGTATTTCTGCATTATAAATAATATCAGCAAATACTGTGTTTTTATTTTCAAGGTAACTAATTAATGTTTAATATTACATTATTTGGTTACCATTCAGAGCAAAATCAGATATGCAACTTTTGTATCTGATGTATTGATTGACTATTTGCGTTGTTGCATGGTATGATTGATAGATACTTCTTTTGCTTACTGATTTTCACTAAAAACTGTACCAATTCAAAGAAAAATACACAATAATCTCTAATTGCAGTGATCTTTGTCTTGACAGGACAGAAAACTGTTTCAGCCTACCATTACTCAAAATAAAAGGTTGTGAACTGCAAATGAGTAAAAATAAACTGAAATGTTATGTCTTCCAGGACTTTCACCCTGCCAGTTCCATTGCTGCACTGTTTTTGTTGGATTGTTGTGTATTTTTTTGAGCATGTGACCCGTTGTATCAAATATGATACAAATTAAAACTCCTATATGGAAATTGATATTTAAATTTTTTTTTTTTATTTGTTAGAAGGACCATAAAGGCTCCAGTTTCAAGAATTGGAATTTTCTCGTCGTCAATTATTTAATGGTTTGGGCTTTACAGGGATTAAGAACAATAATTACACCTTTGTAAAGTACACAACACATGCTAACAATAAATATTTTCTAATGATTTTTTTTCTTTTTTTTACTAGCCTGATCTGGCGACCCCCCAATTTTTTTCACGACCCCCGCGGGGGTCCGACCCCCCAGGTTTGAGAACCACTGCTCTATAAAGTGAAGGACACATGAGGAAGGCACCAGAAGGGCAGTTAAATGCCCAATGTTATGAATAGGTTTTACAATAGGTTTTTAACAATATATCATTCACAAACTTGCTGGTCTTTGGGCTGGGGCTGGAGCATCAGGCAGTGTGCAGCTTAATTTCTTAAAGGTCCCTTATCATGCAAATCGCTTTTTTGGAGCTTTTACCATGTTGCTATGCTATTTCCTTTCTTCAAAAAACACCCCCCAGAGCGGTTTTTGGCTTCATTCATACTCAGTTCTCAGTAATCCTCCTTGAATCCTGCTCTTCTGAGCAGCTGCTCCGCCGTCCTGGTAAACCACTGAGTGTAACACTACGTATTACGTCAAGTGTCAAACAGGAAGGGCCAGACCTCTGTATTAATGCCTTACGACCCTGATTTTAATTTATAAAACAGCCTTTTCATTATTTCTGTGTTAGAGAGAAATGAGAGGAAAAAAAGAAAAAAGAAGTTCCCAACGCGTGTCTTGCTGTCCCACGAGGCTAAAACAAAACGCACCCGGGAGGAGCCGAACAGAAGTCATGTTTTTGAAGACTGAGCTCTTTCTAACCTACTCTGGACTCGCCTGTTCTTTTTCTTACCCAACGATAATGTCACGGTTTGCGTTTGGCTACGAGAGGAACAGGACTATTCAACCTTCCTAAAGAAGAGTGCACTCGCCAGAAGTTGGAATTTCTTTCTGGGATTCAGCGACTTTATCAACCAACCTGATGGATGCTTGGTGAACCTTGGCCAGAATCAAAGTGGATTCACTTTTAGAACCAACGCGATCTCATAATGTAAACACCCAATGATGGGGAGGCCAGGCTGAGCGGTGAGTCAATCAAAACGCGTGTTAGCGTGTGTGTTAGCGTGTGTGTTAGCCATTTATGAAACTGTGTTGCACATGTCAAGTCCTTATAACTGCATTATGTGAAGTAACTTCACTTTTGCAGCATTATTTATATTTATAATACTGCAAATGTGGAATGAGCGGACTTAACTGAATCGAAGAGTTTTGGCTTCCGGGTTTGGAAAATACCCCCAGAAAATACTTATATTTCTCTCAAAATGAGTACTCCATAGTGATAGAGGTACAATATGTCATATAAATGCCTATAGTTTACTTTGGAATGGCTAAAATAGCAGGATACAGATCCTTTAAACAAGGGAGCACCTGAGTAGCCACACCCAGAAACTCTTCCTCACCCTCCGCGGCGGTCTCTCTCTTTTTCCTCCAAGCTCGGGTCCTCTACCAGAGGCCTGGAGCTTGAGGGTTCTGCGCAGTATCTTTGCTGTTCCTAGAACTGCACTTTTCTGGACCGAGATGTCTGATGTATTTCCTGGGACCTGCTGGAGCCACTCCTCCAGTTTGGGGGTCACTGCCCCGAGTGCCCCAACGACCACGGGCACCACTGATGCCTTCACTCTCCAGGCCTTCTCTAGCTCTTCTCTGAGCCCCTGGTATTTCTCTAGTTTCTCCTGTTCCTTTTTCCTGATGTTGAAGTCGCTTGGTATTGCTATGTCAACCACCACGGCTTCCTCTGCTCTTTGTCCACCACCACAATGTCCGGTTGGTTCGCCATTACCATTCTGTCCGTCTGTATCTGGAAGTCCCACAGGATCTTGGCTCGGTCATTCTCTACCACCTTTGGAGGTGTTTCCCACTTTGACTTGGGTTTCCAGCACATACTCTGCACAGATGTTCCTGTACACTATGCCAGCCACTTGGTTATGGCGCTCCATGTAAGCTTTCCCTGCCAGCATCTTACACCCTGCAGTTATGTGCTGGATTGTCTCATTGGCCTCTTTGCACAGTCTACACCTGGGGTCTTGTCTGGTGTGATAGATCTGGGCCTCTATTGCTCTGGTGCTCAAGGCCTGCTCCTGTGCAGCCATGATGAGCCTTTGTGCTGTCCTTCAGGCCAGCTCTGTCCAGCCATTGGTAGGATTTCTTGATATCCTCCACTTCAGTTATGTTTCGGTGGTACATCCCGTGTAAGGGCTTGTCCTCCCATGACGGGACCTCCAGCACCTCATCTTCTGTTCCCCATTGTCTGAGACATTCACCGAGCACGTCATCTGTTGGAGCCTTGTCCTTATGCTACTGTGCAGATGAGTCGCTCTCCATCGCCTCTACGCACACAACTTTGGAGCTGTGTTTCCTCTTTCTCATGTCAGTTCTTTCTTTAGGAATAGCCAAGCGTTTTTCGACCCATTCACTCATATTAGAGCGCATACAAGTGCTTTAAGATATACAACTTTTTAACCTTTTTTAACAGACCTGAACTTTAAAAAAAAGATAGACTGCACCCCAACCTTTCCGGATCCCACCTCCTCTCACAGAACATTGAACTCACAATAGAAGCATCATGAAGGTCGTCCTCCACAACCACCATAATGGACATCCCGGTTTTAAACAGCAGAGAGCGGACTCAGGGTAAATCTACCATTCACACTGTAAACATCAATAACCTCAGACCTATCTCCAAATCACCATATACTTCTGTTAATATCCAGTCCCCATTACAATAAACATGGCCTTTTTAAATGTCCGCTCTCTGCTGAATAAGTCTTTTATTATAAATGACCTCATTTTAGACCATAATCTGGATTGTTTGTTTTTAACTCAAGGTCAAGTTTATTTCTATAGCACATGTACAACAACCACAGCTGCCCAAAGTGCTTTATATAAGAAATACATCACAACAACAAAATCACAGGGTACAACAAGGCATGATAAAACCTAACATCGAGAAAGAGAGAACTGAACTGAAACCTGGCTGGTGCAGATGCAAACTTGTTCTCGCTGAGGCCTCTCCACCTCATTTTAGTAGCAACTTTTCAACCAGAAATGGTAGAAGTGTAGGTGGCACCGCTTCTATACGCACAAACACTCTTGCCACAAACCTATTTTATTTGATCACTATACAACTTATGAGCATCACACAATTGTTTTTATTATCCCCGATTTATGTGTCACTATTTATAGACCCCCCAAAAAATGCTTGCTTTTTTTCAGTGAATTTTGTGAGTTTTATTACATTTATTACATTTTTACATAGTTCTTTTAATATGATCATTGTATCCGGTGATTTTAACCTGCATATAGATAACCTCTTAGACCCATTTCAACTGAGTTTTTAAATGTTCTTAATGACATGGATTTTACCCACACAGCTAACTCACGACAGAGGACACAGTCTGGACCTGGTCATCACGTTTGGCCTGTCCACTACTGTGTCCTCTGTCGTCGACTTGGCCGTTTCTGACCATTACTGTGTGTTTTTTAATGTCACCGGGTTTAATCCAGCGTGAGACCTCAGTGAGAACTGTGAGGAAACGTCATCTTACCCCTGAAGTGGCTGCAAATGTTATAGATGCTTCAGAGAAACGTCCTCCTCTTGTTTCCCCCTGGGGACAAAACATGAAAGTCAACTTTACATAAAACTAAAGGTCAGGGGTTCGAATCCCCACCTCATAAAAGGTGCACACTGTTGTTGTGTCCTTGGGCAAGACACTTCACCGCCTTTCCTCCAGTGTCTGCGTACACGGGTGTGTGAATGAGAGAGTGTGACTGGATCTTTGCTGTGAAGCCCTGGGACGACAGATGAAAATTAGCCATTGTGGCTAACTCTGGCATATTACATGTGGAGCTTAAGGACTCATGTTAATTAATATGCACTGTCCCATCTTATATAAATAAATAAATAAATAAATAAGTAAATAAATAAAGTACTTTGGGCGTAATGAGGTAGAAAAGCGCTGTATAAGTTGAGTCCATTTACCATTTAAAATGTGAATCCAATTTCAACCCAAACACTTTTTAAATGAAAAATAAGCCATTTTATAAGTTTATTTTTGTGTAGTTTTGTGCAGAACTGAAGTGGATTTAAAGGCATATTTCAGGATTTTTGACACTGGGCCTCATTTCCTAGTTATCCAGAGTGTTGTTGATGTCTGGAGATATTTTTTTCTTAAATTTATGTAGTTCTTATATTTGAAGAGTCTAGTGGCGCTAGGCTAGGGCAAGGCTAAAGCATTTCTATGGTATCAGTTAGCCTGCATTAAAAACAGTCTGACTCACTCCACAGTGCACCTGAGGTAAATCACTTATAACACCAGACGAACCATATAAATGTCTGTGTTATAGAATCATTTAAAATAACTTATATTTGAGCAGCATCAGCTTCGTGGCTGTAAGCTAAGGCAGCGGCGGAGTGATCTGCGAGAAATAGTCCCTCAAATGCGCTAATTCATGTGATACAAGGTCAGTTATATTTCAAACATGATTCTATTAACACAGACATTTATATGGTTAGTCTGGTGTTATAAGTGATTTACCTCAGGTGCACTGTGGAGTGGGTCAGACTGTTTTTAATGCAGGCTAACTGATACCATAGAAATGCTTTAAGGTGCGTTCAGACCGAACGTGCGTCCACGCTCCGTCAGCCTCTAGTTGGACGCCAAACATGGCCGCTTCACACTCGTGAGAAACGCCTGTTTGCTGCGCGTGAAGTTTTGCAAGCGTCATAATTAGGAGGCGTGTCATACAACTCAGGCCGAGCGCAAACCGCGATGATCAACTGTCCTCCATGCTGCAGGTCAGGGGCGCAACTACCGCAACTACCCCCCCTCCCACACACACACACACACACACACACACACACACATGGCTCTTTGATGGTTGTTTCTGTTTTTTTAAAAGAAAATAAATACCCTCTGAATTGACTTTATTTTAAACGAAAATGTCACTATTTCACACAATATAACATCAACATTTCCCTCTATGGAGTTTGTTATCACAAAAAAACAATCACACGGCCCGATTAAAAGCAATTCTTTCATTCACGTAACATTTCCTCCTCTCCCTCTCTCTCCCTCGCGCAAGAGGGAGAGAGAGGGGAGAAAACAACACAAGCTTCAACGCGATCTCCTCTGTAACCATTAGGACTTTTATTTCTCAAACTTGTTGCCTTATGCTCACTTTGAGCTCCTCGTGGGGGGTGGAGATGACAGTCCCTCTGCCAATCCTCCACTCCTCTCTGCCCCACTCCAGCAGTGACTTTTGTTTCGCAAAATAAGCACAACTAAAGTGACGCCCCTCCCCCAAAGAGGAATAAAAAAAAACACTTCACCACCGCGAACCCGTTCATATCGTTCACTGTAAAGACTCGTTCAAAAGAGCCGGATCGTTCACGACCGACACATCACTTTTGGCGCCCCTATGAAAGGCATATATTGCGTCTGCCCTTTTTGCGCCACTGCTGCAGGTAACAGGTGACCTCACTATTTGAGCCCAGTCCTGATTGGTTACCAAGGCGTAAATGAACGCACGTGTAGATTGTGATTACTTGAGTGCATGAAGCAGTGGGCGGGGCATCGCTGCTCGTGTACCCGCGCTGTTCTCACTGGCTTGACGCGTGTTAATCCTCATCTGCTCACATTTGCAACGCTTCATACGCGCGGACATCTTTGCTTACATTTCGACGCGCGTCGAAGCGTCTACATCGGGTTAACATGGAAGTTGGTGGCGTGTCAGCGTTTGGTCTGTACGCACCATTAGCCTTGCCCTAGCCTAGCGCCACACAAAAATATCTCCAGACATCAACAACACTCTGGATAACTAGGAAATGAGGCCCAATGTCAATAATCCTGAAATATCCCTTTAACATAATTATGTGAAAAAAAGTTTGAAAAATGTTCCTCTACAATAGTTTTACAGCTGTGGAAAACAGTGGCATCATTAACGGACATAAGGACAGTTTAGTGTTTTCTAACAGAACAACAGATTAGATTTGTCTGTGTGACGCAGCTTTTATAAAGAGACACAGGTTTGTTTCTGCTGCTTCAACATGAGCTCAGTCTGAAAGAATTCAAGATGGAGACAAATCACTGGACTCTTTCCAACGACAGACGCACACGGAACAAGGAAGAAACAAACACATGTAAAATGACTTATGATTATCTTTAATTTGACCATTAGTTTAAAACTATTTACTTAAGCACCAGATTACAGTAAATATATTGTAATAAATGAATCTCATCACCTTCATTAATCTTACTTTAAGAAACTTTTGGCCTTTATGTTTCAGCCCCGTCCTGTTAAAAGTGCATCTGCATTAGTCTTTTAGGGTAAAGGCGTTTGTTTCAAAGGGTTCACTTTTATTTACAACATTTCTATTCTTGACTGTCTGCCTTTTATAAACTGATAAAGAGGATTTTATTCTCACTGAGACACAAAAACAGTGAATACATTTTAACTCAGCAGCAGGCCTTAGGTTTAACTCCAGTCTTTGATACAAACAGATGAAAGTTTGAAGTGATTAAACCACAGAAATGAAGCCATGATGTGAGTTTATATGGAGAACATTCTTACCTGTGACATTGCGGAGTCGTGAGGAGCTGACGGATTAAACAGAGTCTGGAGTGAACTCTGCTGTAAATGACAAACTTCCTCTGCTTTAGAGTCATGTGACTCAGAGAGAGAATGAGGACGGACCAGTTCTGTGCCAGGGAGTGCCGAGGTGCAGCTGCAACAACTCATAAACTGCCCAATGACGTCAGGTATGAAAGGATCGGCTTTAATGCCATTGTCAGTCAACAGGTTCACAAACTAGGAATTGTCTTTGGGGCGATTGTGCAACATGAAACATATAACATAAAACTGAGATAAATAATAACTATACAAACGTTAAACATATAAAACCATAAGGGCATGCATGAAGTAGATGAAAGTAAAATATGACTAAAAAAATTTGACAGAAAACAACAGCGTGAGTGTATTTTCAGATGTGCAGGTGCATACATTGTTAGCAGCAGATATGAATGACTTTGTGACTTTACAGTTCTAACAAGAATCACTGAAGGGCTTTGAAAACAACTGGATAAAAGTAGTGGAAGAAATTGGTGCCACATTCAGTGAGTTTACATGGACAGAATACTTGACCATCTTGTTGTTCTAATTGGAGAAAATGGACCAACAATCAGAGCCTGGTCTGTCGACGTCGGAGTAATGACCTAATGATCATTTGATGGAAATGAAAACTATTACCTCCAGGCTGTGAGACGGTGAGATATCGAACTGACCACAATCCACTGAGAAGATCCGAGTCCAGAGAGACGTAAAAAGGGAGCATTGGCTGGCACAAAGTGGACAAAGATACAAACAGCAACACATCACACAAGGAGAGGAGGCCGAGTCAGGGGAATCTGGTTATGGAGATCATAATGTTTCACTCTTTGTAGCCGTTCACTGACGGACTACACACATTTAAACACACAAATAAAGTAGAGTCTAAATTAGGAACGTTTTATGTCATTCTTACATTAGAAATGAAGCAGATTTCCAGCAGAAGTGAAAAAATGGCGCTCGAAGCTAACGGTTAGCATGTAGCATGACGCTAACATTAGGTTCATGATTAGCATTTTGTTATTTATGTATTAATGAGCTGTTGAACCACTTTGCTGCATCTAAACAGTGGCTCCTTTCTCCTGGTCCTTAACCTCAGAGGCGACGTCATGAGGTCGGCCTTGATGAACCTTTTGCAGTGATGCTCCTTCTGCGTCAGGACAATCTGAACCTTCCTGACCAGCGGAGGAACAACCAGGAAGTTATGTTGTACAATTATGGTTGCCACCTATGTCTGACAACAAACCTGGACATTTGGGCGACCCAATCAGCCCTTTTGCTTACAAGCAGTGGCGCCTTCACATCTAACCCAAGACAAAAAATACCTTTCTACAGCGAAATTGGACATAACCTTGTGATTGAGCCGTATTAGTTTTGCTTTAAGTAGTTAGTTACTTAGTGGTTAATGTCCAGTGGTGAAAAAATTTGTGCTCAAGTAAAAGTACAGTTACATGGCTGAAATATTACTCAATTACAATTGCAAGTACAAGAGTAAAGTATTAGTAACTTAACTCTTCATAGTAAACTGGTCTAAATCGTTTATCTCTAACAAGAATGATCTTTGCACAGATTAATTAAAAAATACATAAAATATCAAACAACAAAAGTGAGCTTTTAGTTACATGAGGTCCAGTCCCAGTTTCAGCACAAGTTTAATATCAGACCTGGGGCAGTTTCTTTGAATTATAGACCTATGTTTAAATTTCTAATACTATTTACCAGACTACAATATAGAATAATATAAGTAAAAAAAAGTGTCAGCAGAGGCTCTTCCCACACTGTCTCAGGTGCACTGATGTGGACAGTCTGCACTGAATCAGTTAAAAAGACCTTCCTCTGTGAAGATAATGACAGGTGAACAAAGCCTTACCTTCAGAGGCAGATCTACACTGAGCTGGAGTTAAGTGTCCACTGTCAGCCTTCTGTCTTTGTCTTTCTAGGACCTGACCTGACAAAATACATCTGTATGAATGAGCTGAAAACGTTTGTAGCTTTACTGAGGTGCTAATGTTACTCACGTGGGGAGAGCAGCTAGCTCCTGTAAACTCCTCCAAACTCATCCCTTCTATAGCGATCTATTCTGCACAAAATGTCTGTTCTGTGCCTGATTACTGATGCATATGTGTCCTAGTGTTTATAAGACTGTTGATAATACAGCCTCTGTATCCCCGCAGTAAAAACAAACAGAGCCACGCTGAGCCATAGAGGCAGACACACGTGTGCGCACAGCCAAAGAGCGAGCAGAGGAGGCGGGACATGCGCCCGAGGAGCCAATGTCAGCCTCGCTCTCTTTAAGCTCTGGCCAATCAGAGCAGGGAGTGAGCTGGAGCTGTTGCTGTTGTGTGTGTGGTGTGATCAGCAGAGGAGAGAGAGCGGCCGGAGGAAAACAGCTGAAACGCTCAACGAAGAAAAAAAAAGTGTGTATAGGACTGCGCTGTAGTAGTGTCCCGGGAGAATATTGTTTTTCCCCGGGACAGACCATTAAAAAGAAGGACAATCAGGTAAAACCGGGACAGGTGGCAACACTATGTACAATACACGCTCCATATCCTCCTGCAACTAATGTAATGTTATTATCAGGACAAATATAATCTGAGCAACTGCACAGATGTCAGAATGTTACAATAAACGACTCTTTATAAACTGCACTGTTTAATTATCACTGACTCAGAAAGTCTCAAACATGAACCACTGTGACATGAAACTACACAGACTGATGATGAATAAACTACAGCTCAGTCACTGGTCAAATATTCATCAAATCCTTTAGTTCACCACAGACAGTCTGTTCTTTCACAGTGGATCTTATGCAAATGATCCCGTGGCTTAACTTTGGTTCTTGTAAATGTAACAAAAGTAATGTTGCCATAAGTTCATAAATTTCCTACAATAAAACATTCAGACGCTGCTGTGGCTCTAAAGCTGCATGACCTGCTTTATACTTTTATTGTGCTTTTGTTCTTAGCTCCTTATGGGCTGATGAGGAACATCCTGAGGTTCCTCTAAAGGAGGTATTAAAGGAAACATACGGCTCCTTTAACTCCTCCTAACTGCACTGACACTTTGGATGCTTCTTGTCACGATGACGATGACACACGTCCAGCTGAACGATGAAGAGGAGGAGGTTCCTAAAATTATTACACTTTTTAGACACTTTAAGAATCAAAAACAACAAATACACAAATAAATACCTGAGTTTCGGGAGAGAGAGAAGAATTAACAACATGCACTGCCATGTGAGCAGTGCTTTATATGAAAACACATAAATAATCTTCATTCAACATTTCTCGGGCTGCGTTCTGAGCCTCATCTGCAGCTTTAAACAGACTGAGCATCAAACATGACTCTTCTCCTTCACCTGTAAAAAGCTCCACAGAGACTGAAGTGAACAACAGTGAGAGGAGCCTCAGTCTGACAGAGACACTGAGGAGTCTTCAGTCCAGAGTCCAAACCCAGAGATCAGGGTCTGAGTGAAGGTGGTGTTGAAGGTGTGGAGGTGGATCAGTTCCTCAGAGGAGACTGTGTAGAAGGACAGAGAGCCAGCAGCACAGTCCACAAGTTTGAAGAAGCTAAAATATAATGTAAATATGACAAATCTGAATCTGAAACTCTAAGGGGAAATTATCAGTTCAAAGTATTATTATTAATATTTTAATCGTTTATTATCAGTCGAACTGTGATCAGTGATTCTTGTAACATTAGTGGGCGGGGCTGTCACGGTAAAGGGGCGTGTCTGTTCTGCGGGATGACGGAGAGTTCGTCTGAAAGCCACAGCTCCAAGTCTCCACTGAATAACCTTCTGTAGGAGCCTTCACTGAGGAATTAGTGGAAGTGGGAAGGAAAAGGAAAGGACCAAGGTCAGATGCCACAGACACACTTTTTTCCAAGGCCCAAGTTATAATTTGAATGTATATCTTCTCTGATATAAGTCCCTATATATATCTAAATGCATGACTTGAGTATAAGACAGAAAACAGAAAAATAAATGTACCTGTAATCTGAGGCCTCTGACGACTCTGCAGTTTTATTGATGATCTTTAGAAGAGTGCTCATCAGAATCATTCTTCTGTCAAGGTCCTCTAGACAATCACAGAAGATCTTGTATGTGGCCACAGATGGCAGGTTCTCCCACTGTAAAAAATACAGACAAAGCACATTTTAAGTTTAACAAAAGGAAACTGAGAATTCAGGGCTTAGATTAATATGATAATATTTATTAGCATTCTCAGTCAAATAGTCTTCAAATTGTGTTCAGAATATTGCTATAAAAGGCCTCTAGTGTTGGTTAGCAGTTTGCAAATGTTTAGCATTTTGAAATGTGAATCCAGTTGTTCCGAGCCCTGGAGGATTCATTCTGAATTTACCATGAATATATACCTCACTCTTTTAATGTTGAGTCTTTAAATGAAGTGAGTCTATGCTTCACAGCACCAGGCCTCCACCACAACATGTTTTCATCACGTAGTTGTCCTGGAAAATGAAATAAGCAGACAACAGAAAATAACTAGTAGGCCTATGTATCATGTAAAAGTAACTGTACTGATATTCTACATTTTATGAATCATGGACTATATTGGACTTTTGAGTGGAATAAGAGACTGAACTCACAGCGAAGATACTTATATACTGCTGTGTACAACCATGGACTGAAATAAGAGCTGTTCACCAGTGGCAACAACATTTGATAACTTTGATACTGTCGAGATTTAAAATGTATCTTTAGCTACCCTTTATAAATTGTATGCTAACTGCATGTAAAGGCTTAAAGTCACTCTTTAGACTAGTGGCGCCGGAGAGGTCAAAGGCCATTTGAACTCGAGGGGGATGCTGCTTAAACGGGTCATAAGAAATGCTTATCTGTTGCAGCACATGGTCTCCAGATGCTAGCCTGAGCTAAAAGGAATGTGCTTTGATGAGCAGTTTGAGTAGATCAGGTTTCTTTTGTCTCTGTGTGCTGATGTGCTGCGAGTGGGCGGAGCTAACAGGCAAAGAAATACTTGGTAGAGCGGAGTTTTAGTTAGACTTTTTCTAAGCAACTGAACCGATAACATGTAACATCTATCTTCAATAAAAGAGCCTTCTGAGAGCACGTGACCTTCTGATGCCTGCTGATTTCTTCTGATCACCTTTTGATGTTCATCTGTTTTGTACAACAACACCTGGAGTCGGATAGCGATATTTTTGTCTGCCTTAAGCTCTCTAATTTTTTATTCATAATACATATAAATGTCTTCAAGCTTAATCCCATTGTTGGTGTGGCTAACTGGTAAAGTTAGTTTGATATTATCATTCCTAAAGCAAATCAGACAAATAGGGAATTACCCCAGAATCAAAACAAACTATGAATTTTCATCAGGTCAAACGTGCAACATGACACAATAACACTTGAGGCACAACACGTGTGTAGCTTCCTCAGTCATTATTTGTATTGACATTAGGCTACACAATAAATATAAATGTACTCACGAGTAGGACAAACACCTGGATGCCGTTTTAGGAGTCTTTGCCTGGCATAGATCTGTCGATGTCTTTGAGGAGTTTGTGGGAAGTTTCCAGTTCATTGTACTCACTGTCCAGGGATTATAACAGGTCTATGGGTGATATCCACTCGTTTATGATCTTTGTGAATGTTGGCCACGCTGCTCGAGTTGTTCTCGTTAAAGAAAGTAAAGTAGGATTTTCATTACGATAGTTGTTTATTTCCGGGTTCCGGTGTCAACGCGATGTTCTGATTGGTCAGAACTAGGTCAGGTGACCCTAAAATCATACGCACCAGAAGAAAATAGTTCCCATTTCACTCTTGAATTTCTCAAAACTGCAGGGTTTCTGCGTGTGGAAAATTTATTTGACCGCTTTGGTTTTATATAGTTTCAGAATATGTAAAGAAATTGTATTTCTGATTTCCTGGAACGAAACTTCACGCTAGAAAAGCTAAGCAATGGCCTAAGATGCAGTGTTAATTTTGACAACATATTTAAATTTAGTTTTAGTCTTAGTCTTTTGACGAAAATGTAATTCAATTTTAGTCGAGATTTAGTCAAAAAATATCTTTAGTTTAGTCTAGTTTTAGTCGACTGAAATTGCAAGTAAATTTAGTCGACTAAATTTAAGACAAATTGAGTGGACTTTGCATTTATAATATTCATTATAATCATATTTAATCAGCTCCTCTGCTTCATGGAGCTGCTCCACATGAACAAAGCTCAGAGCTGCTCCTTTGGCAGAGGATTTACATGATCTGAGGCTCTTTCAGACGGTCAATAGAAGTTTGGATGATTTTAGTCTCTCCTTTTCATTTTTATTTAGTCTTATTTTAGTCGACTAAAATATCTGGACATTTTAATCATAGTTTTAATCTCATGAACATTTTTTAATTTAGTTTTAGTCCATGTTTAGTCGTCAAAAATATCACTTTGACTAAAATGAAGACTAAATATTTTAGTCGACGAAATTAACACTGCTAAGATGGTGTTAATCTCTGTTAGCAATATGTCATAAAACATGCACAACAGGCTAAAACATGGGAAATGAAGAGAGCACATTTCCCACACATTTTGGCGGCACTTAAAGTAGCTCCTACAGTCTCCGCACATTCATGTTTTATTATCCCGTGTGTGGAGTTTAGCGTCTGCAGTAAAAGTGCTGTTGATGCTCTGGTTCTTGTCGCGGGTCCAGCTCAGCTCTGGTGTCGAGTGCAGACTGTGAGAGGCTTTAGCTCACACTGACCACAGACGGCTCCAGGTAAGACTTTTACTGATCTGCTGCTGTCGGGAGGTTCACGTCGGCCTGGGGTTCTGCAGGGCCTTCACCTGTTACTTACTGTCAGGGTTAGGTTTAGGGTCAGGGGTTTGGTTGATGATTAAGGTTAGGAATGGCAAGTGTGAGGTAAGTTCTGATTCACTCACACAGATCTTAAAGTCAGGGCTTTCAAATGAGGGATCACTCTGGCACAAAGGCTGTAAAATCTCCTGTCTATACGCTTGGAGATTTGGATATGAATAATTGCCAACTCTAACCTTAAACTAGCAGATTGTCATGATTGGTCTTTTGTTCCCATGTTTGTGTATGCTGTCTTTGGCCTAGTCCGGTGTTTTATTTTGACATGTGTGTGTCCTTGTGATTTTGCTTTGCTTCCCTTGTGTTAATGGCCTGCCCCGCCCTGATGTGTTTCACCTGTGCCCCGTTTCCTTGTGTATTTATACCCCTGTGTTTCCCTTGTTCTTTGTCATGTCATTGTCTACATCAGCGCCAGTTTGTTTTGTTATCTCTGGATTTTGTTTTGGTTTTCGTCATGTATTAAACATCACCAGTTTTGTTGCATTTTGGGTTTTATTTTCATCACTTCACCTCCAACCATGACACAGATAACAGCACTCAGTTTGATTCCAACAGGCACTAAATCTATTTTCTTTGGACATAGAGACATGACTTTCCTTTTTTTTATTTTTTTTTATTTCAGGAGTTTATTGAAAATAAGTTTTGGTCCAAAATGTTCAGGATTTGCCCGAAAGTTTCCCATTGTGTTCGGTTTGAAATATCAAAATTAGGGCCGGGACTTTTTTCAATTAATTGCGATTAATTAATTACATGAGGTTTAGTGCGATTAAAAATATTAATCGAAATTAATCACACTTTGCTTTCCACACTTCAGTTTCCTTTTGTTTCCTGCAGACGAACAATTAATGGCAATATCGCACTGGTCTGTTGGACTTGGTTGAACAAAAATAAACAATATTTTGTTGCTTAAGCTTATGTATTATTATTATTAGTTATTTGATATGGACATATCAACTGCATTGGACAAACCAGATACATTGTTTTTAGTGTTATAGCAAAACTGCTAATTTGCAACACCTGTCCATAGGAGGCTACACATTTCAAAAACACAATACAATACAGTACAATATTTAAAAAGGTAAACAATAAACAGTTACACATCATCAGTATACATTTCATACAGTGTTACTATGTGAGCAGTTTTGACTTGACTTCAGCCATTGTTTCAGACCTCTGTAAAAACTGTTCATGTCAGTCTGCAGTTTTAAATCAGTGGGCAGAGAGTTCCACAGTCTGGATCCATTAAAAGAGAAACTGGACTGTCCAAAAGATTTTGTAAATTTTGGGAGAACACAGTCCCCACTCACCGAGGCTCTGGTGGAGGGTCTGCGGAGTCCTGACGCCGAATAATGAGAGCGGAAAACAGCGGCGACACACGACTGTTCAAACATTTAAAAAACAATTTCAGAATACTAAATGTATAAAGTTTTCGAAAGTAAAAAGATTATGTCTATGGATGATGTCACAGTGATGCCATCTCATAGGTTTTCTGTCAAATACCTTGACTGCCTGTTTGTACAATGAAACAACCGGCTTGAGTGTGGACGGGGAGGTTTGTGTCCAGGATGTGACGCAGTAGGACAGATGTGAAAAAATCATGGCATGCATGTATAACAGGGCGGCCTGATAGGACAGATCCCTCCTGATAAAACGAAAACAATTCAAGTTGGATTTGACCTTTTTACACACATTTTTGACTTGACTTTGAAATTTAAGGTTGTTGTCAAGAATAATTCCAAGATATGTGGTCTCTTTTGCTTCTTGTATAATTTCATTGTTTATGCTTACTTCAAAGGTGCTGTTAGAAGGTCTTGTTTTAATTGAGAAACAGACAGCGACGGTTTTCTTAACGTTTAAGGTTACATGAGACAACTCGAGCCATTTAGAGATGTGTACTAGGGCAAGTGTCAACTGCTGCGCTGCCAGAGCTGGAGTTTTAGCAGACAGATGAATTACTGTATCATCTGCGTACAGCTGGCAGTTGACACCTTGGCAGCTATCAGGGAGGTCATTGATGTACATTGTGAACAACAATGGCCCAGTACTGATCCTTGAGGAACTCCCATATTGTTAGGGAAAAGAGCTGACATCACCCCATTAACCTTAACACACTGCTGTCTTCCCTCCAAATATGATTTTAACCATGCTAAAGAGCTTGGTGACATTTTAAAGAGCTTGAGTATTCAGTCATTATTCAATGTTATACTAAAAATCCTTATGAAAAAACTTACTTCTCACTGTTCTCAGGTCAAATATTTATATGCGATTAATTTTGATTAATTAATTACAAAGCCTCTAATTAATTAGATTATTTTTTTAATCGAGTCCCGGCCCTAATCAAAATATAATTTTTTTTTGCACTT
This sequence comes from Neogobius melanostomus, assembly GCA_007210695.1. Lineage (NCBI taxonomy): Eukaryota > Metazoa > Chordata > Actinopteri > Gobiiformes > Gobiidae > Neogobius > Neogobius melanostomus. Next base: position 21,287 of record VHKM01000760.1, read on the forward strand.
TTGACATGAAATTACATAACTATTGTTTTGTTTTTTTTTACCTTGAAATGGCGTGAAGAGCAGTGTGTTTGACTTGTGTCTGTATGAACCCTGGGCTGCAGAGTTTCTACTCCTTGTTCTTTTGTATTGTAGAAATCCTGAACACTCACGGTTCTTATTTCAGAAAATCCTTGAGGCCACCAAAATATAAATTACAACCTCTAAATAGTATATGATTATCAGGGTTTTACACATTTAAAGCACAGAGATCTTTGGAAACTCTTGTTGAAAAAGAAGCTGATGCTGAAAAATGTGCTTTTCATCAAATCAAAGGCAACATTTGCAACATGTCCAGTTTATTGTTTTGCTCCACACCGTGATCCCGTGTGTGTCGGGATCATAATTTGAATATAAATAGGATGTTAACCCCTTAACGCCTGGTGTCACTAATTCACGACTGTTAGAGAAATAACAATGGTGCTCGAGAGGGTTGGTGAAGAATAGGCAGCAGTCAGGATGTCTTATACAGGAGACGTTTATTTACCATCGTTACGGGACCTGGAGACATGAACTCGAGACATTGCGCTAGTCCTACCATTCAAGTCCGTCTATGCTTCCTCAGAAGAGGGATAAGTACCGTCTCAGAGCGTCATACTGATACGCAAGCAAAACATTCAGTGGCTGAGAGTCTGAGCACCACAGTCAAGGCTTTGACAGAGATAGTACGACTTTACAGCTTGACCCAGTGTGATAAATAGCGATTTAATGTTATCCTTTAACAACGACATACCACTTCCTGCATTAGCTTAGATTTTACTATGACATTTAAACTGTATTATTAAATGTGTGTTTACAAATGTGAATGTGACGCAGTAAATGAGAGGAGTGGCTGCATTATACAGGTGTGTGTGTGTATGTGTGTGTGTTCTTGTAATTACAACATTGTGAGGACCCGTTTGAGTTTTTAACCAACAAAGTGGAGACATTTTTGGAAAGTGAGGACATTTTGGGTGGTCCTCACTTATTTAAAGGACTGTTTGAGGGTCAAGATGTGGTTTTAGGGTTAGGGTTAGAATTGGGTTTAGATTAGGTTTAGGGTTAGGATTAAGGTTAGGGTCCTGGTAATACATTATGTCTATGAGTGTCCTCACTAAGATAGAAGTACAAGAATGTGTGTGTGTCAGCGAGAGGGCATATTCTGATTGCTTATTTCAGCACATGCTATTGTGTATATACTGTATATACAGTGCCTTGCGAAAGTACTTGGCCAGTATGGGGCTGAAGTCTTTCGCTGATGGGAGCGTGTTGGAGGTATCAGGCCCGGGATGTAAGTATTTGGCCCCGTGATGTAGTATTGTATTTAAGTATCGGCCCGGATTTAAGTATTCGGCCCCCGGATTAAGCCCTATTCGGCCCATGATTTAAGTATTCGCCCGGGATTTAAGTATTCGGTCCCGGGATCTAAGTATTCAGCCCCGGGATGTATTCGGCCCCAGGGGTTCTAGTAATTTCGCTGATTGGAGGGCTGCTAATTTCAGCAACACCAAGCACCGGTGTGAATCACCGTCTAAACCCACCTGCTCAGTTAGTTTGTTTGAAGCGCAGAGAGCAACATGAAGACCAAAGAACATACCAAGCAGGTCCGTGATATTGTTGTGGAGAAGTATAAAGACGGAGTTGGATACAAAACGATTTCCAAAGCTTTAAACATCCCAAGGAGCACTGTTCAGTCGATAATATTGAAATGGAAAAGGTACAAGACCACCGAAAATCGACCAAGAACCGGCCGTCCCTCGAAACTTCCAGCCAGGACAAAGAGAACACTCATCAGAGAAGCTGGTAAGAGGCCCATGGTCACTCTGGATGAACTGCAGACATCTACAGCCAACGTTGGACACTGTGTCCATCGGACAGCTATCAGTCGTGTCCTTCACAACTCGGGCCTTTATGGAAGGGTGGCGAGAAGGAAGCCATTCCTCAGAGACATCCATAAAAAGTGCCGTTTACATTTTGCCACAAGCCACCTGGGAGACACACCGGCCATGTGGAGGAAAGTGCTCTGGTCAGATGAGACAAAGATCGAACTTTTTGGCTGCAATTCAAAGCGTTTGGCGTAAAACCAACACAGCTCATCGACCTGAAAACACCATCCCCACCGTCAAATATGGTGGAGGCAGCATCATGGTTTGGGCCTGCTTTTCCGCAGCAGGGACGGGCAAGATGGTTAAAATCGATGGGAAGATGGATGGAGCTAAATACAGGGCCATACTGGAAGAAAACCTGTTGCAGTCTGCCGAAGACCTGAGCCTGGGACGGAGATTCGTTTTTCAACAGGACAATGATCCAAAACATAAAGCAAAGGCTACAATGGAATGGTTCACCAACAAGCATATCCATGTTTTAGAATGGCCAAGTCAAAGTCCAGACCTCAATCCCATCGAGAATCTGTGGAGTAAACTGAAAACTGCTGTTCACAGACGTCGATCTAATCTCACCGAGCTTGAGCTGTTTTGCAAGGAGGAATGGGCAAATATTTCAGTCTCTCAATGTGAGAAACTGATAGAGACATACCCGAAGAGACTTACAGCAGTAATCACAGCAAAAGGTGACACTACAAATTATTAACGCCACTATTTTTCAGTTTTGTATTTGTTAAAAATGTTGATGAGATGTCAATGAGATTGATTGATTTACTTTTTATATTCAATACATTTCGTTTCACTTCATGATTGTGTCCCAGTAGTTGATTCTTCACACAAAAAATCAGCTTGGAGCTGTTGGGAGCGGGCTGTATGTGTTAGACCGGCCGGAGCTGTTGGGAGCGGGCTGTGTAGACCCGGCCTGGAGCTGTTGGGAGCGGGCTGTATGTGTTAGACCCGGCCTGGAGCTGTTGGGAGCGGGCTGTATGTGTTAGACCCGGCCTGGAGCTGTTGGGAGCGGGCTGTATGTGTTAGACCCGGCCCGGGGCTGTCAGGACTGTGCTGGAGCTCTTTGCCCCGGCCTGGAGGTGTCAGACCCGGCCCGGGGCTGTCAGGACTGTGCTGGAGCTCTTTGCCCCGGCCTGGAGGTGTCAGACCCGGCCTGGGGCTGGCAGGACTGTGCTGGAGCTCTTTGCCCCGGCCTGGAGGTGTCAGACCCGGCCTGGGGCTGGCAGGACTGTGCTGGAGCTCTTAGTCCCGGCCTGGACTGGAGGTAAAAAAAAGCTTACAGCACCTGGTATTCCCAGGCGGTCTCCCATCCAAGTACTAACCAGGCCTGACCCTGCTTAGCTTCCGAGATCAGACGAGATCGGGCGTGCTCAGGGTAGTATGGCTGTAAGCCCTGGAGCCTGGCGCGCCGGCCCGTTTATTCATTAGACACCTGGGAGAGACTGGAAATCCATTTCAAATTACCGTGGGGGTAGCCTGAAATGGGGTGGTTCAAAAAACAGGGGAAAAAAATTCATATTTTTATGTACTTTAATGTCGACCCACGCCCGAATCAGGTACCTTTTTGAGGTCCTTCATGGTGCCAGTCCCAGTGTTGCAACAAAAGTAGGGTTCTTCTGCTGGGTCCGTTGGAGGAGGCCAATCCACCGCTGGCACCAGCCGTACTCCTCTGCATCCATATAGATTTGTGCGACTCCATACTTGTGGTTCGTTTTATGATTTAAAACCTGCACACAAGATAATTGCAAGTGTAAACCATTGTCAGTTTCTGTCATGGGTGTTTCACTTCGATATGGAAATTGCACTTACGTTGATTAGGTAGCCGGATTCCTCCGAGCCTTGTGCGGCCTCCACCTCCCTGACCAGCAGGTTGGTGAAGACGCATGATCTGTGCCCGTAGATGCAGGCCAGGTATGCGGCGAGATGTCCCAGGAACGCAAACCTGGCCTTTACATCCTCGACTGGGGCGGCCTCAACCTCATCTGAAGAGAGACCATTGAATTAAAACCCACGTACAAAGTCATGCTCTTCAAATTACCACAACATTTTGAACAAGAATATTACCCAGGAGGGAGGACATCCTCTCTCGCCCCAGTCGGATGCAGGAGGCGAGGTCCTCCTTGGACAGCAGCCGGTCCAGTTTTGCAGCTTTCACTGTCTGCTGATGTGCCGTGACGGACCTTCTGAAGTCCAAGGCCAGCTTGGAGACCTCGTGGTGGACGGACCTCACCTCCTGCCGAGGAATCCGGCTACCTTTGACGCAAATCTGATGGAATACTGCATGAAGGACTTGGCATTGTTCAGGAAGGCAATGAATGTCGGGGCACTTTCCCAGAGCCTCGAGGACAATCGGGTATCTTTTGGAAAACATATTTCAAATGTTATACATGTATATAGCTTCATCAAATTCCCCCCCCAAAAGGATTTTATACTCACGCTCTGATCATTTCACTATCATTTATAAAGCTCCAGTCCCACACCCTTCGGCCTTCCTCTCTGGTCAAAATTAGGAAGGCCACAAAGCACTTCACTCTTGTTGCTTGAGAGATGCAGTTTTGCTGCACCTTCTCCTTTGCATTTGCGCGAAAGATGTGGGTGGCGTATGCCTCCATTTGGTCCTCTGCAAGTACAAAGAGAAGCATTTCAGAAAGAAAAAGATTCATATATTGCACTTTTAAAAATCATTTTCAACTGAGTGGAACTAAATCACGTCTTCACTTACCGATGCTCTGGGAAAAGGGAAGCGGGAAGTGCTCCCCTCTTACGGTCCATAAATAGGGTGTGCAGGACCGGGTGCACCGGCAGTGTCCGCACTGTGCTTTTCTGCAAATGATAAGAAAACAGGAGTTCATAATCTCAGCAAGAAAAGCAAAATGACATTTGTCAAAGACATTTTGACTCACCCTTTCTGCATATAGCTGCATGACATGTTGCCGCAACACTGCCGGTGCCACCTTCATGGACCTCAGAGGCCCCTTTCCATCTCTTCTTCCACTTGAAAAGTTACATCCCTTCCTCCTCCTCTTCATCATCATCATCATCCTCCTCCTTCTTCTCCTCCTCCTCCCTCTTCTTTTCCTTCTTCTTCTTCTTCTTTCCCTTATCCTTCTCCTGCTTCTCCTCCTCCTACTTCTCCTCCTCCTGATGCTGCTCCTCCTCCACTCTCTCCTTCTCCTCTCTCTCCTCCTCCTCCTCCTCCTTCTCCTCTCCTCTCCCTTCTCCTCCTCTCCTCTCCTTCCTCCTCTCCTTCCTTCCCTCCTCCTCTCTTCCTTTCCTCCTCTCTCCTCTTTCCCTCCTCTCCTCCTCTCCCTCCTCTCCTCCTCCTTTCCTCTTCTCCCCTCTCCCTCCTCCTCCCTCTCCCTTCTCCTCCTCCTCCTCTCCCTTCTCCTCCTCCTCCTCTCCCTCTCCTCCTCCTCCTCCCTCCTCCCCTCCTCCTCTCCCTTCTCCTCCTCCTCCTCCCTCCTCCTCCCTCCTTCTCCTCCTCCTCCTCTCCCTTCTCCTCCTCCTCCTCCTCCTCCTCCTCCTCCCTCTCCCCTTCTCCTCCTCTCCTCCTCTCCCTTCTCCCTCCTCCTCCTCCTCTCCCTTCTCCTCCTCCTCCTCCTCCTCCTCCTCCTCCTCTCCTTCTCCCCTCCTCCCTCCTCCTCCTCTCCCTTCTCCTCCTCCGACAACACAACTCTGCAAGTTCAAAGAAAGATTTTGCAGAAATAAAAGACAAGTGTCATAAAAAGGGCAAGGTAAGTGTCTTCCCAAAGGACAAAATGACAGGACTCAAAACATGTGTTCACTTACCAATGCCAGCAGCTGTGTCCTCCATGGGCTGAACATCATCGCTGCCCGCTCCGCTGCCATCATCGCTGCCAACATCGCTGCTCCCCTCCTCCTCCTAAATGGGAATTGGACCACCTCCTCCTCGTCTTCATCATCATCATCATCAGAGGAGTCAATCTGCATTTAACAACAAATATTAGAACTACTGTAGTAGTAGTAGTACAGGAAATGTTTTCAAAATGATTAGAGTAAAGAAAATACTAGGTGAAACTCACGATGACCACTTCTGGCCTTGGTGGCCTCGGCCTCCTGGCTGGCCCTGTTGAGGGCCCCGGTTGCTCTCCATCCACCTCTCGACATCTGCCAGTGCGTCCTCCAACAGGTCGCGGTGTCTGACGCATGCCGGCAGTTGGCATAGGTCATCCGCGACCTGTTGGAGGTCAAGCGTGGAGACCAAGGGGGGATCGGGGTTGGAGGCCCTCAAAAGGGCCAGCTCCTTAAGGCAAGACTTCCTCACAGCACAGTTTAAAATGTTGATCTTGGCCTCGCGGGAAATGTCCTTATGTATTTTGATGACATGCTTTCGCACATGCTCGACCTTCGCAAAGCAGCCTCGTATTGGGCACACTCCAAATTTGGCCACCATCCTGCCCGTTGCATATCTATTAAGGATATCCCTCTCCTTTGCGTTTTTCACCTCATGGTACTGCTTGATATGTCTGCTCAACACTTCTCGTCTCTTGCCACATATCGGGCAGACGCCGGGATTCTTGTTTTTGTCATCTGTACACAACATGACCAGCATTACTTGTACAATATTTGCTCATTAAAAGATTTGATATTAAAATAAAAACATTTAGGAGACAGCCAAAACGAGTTATTTCACAAAAAAAAACCCGAACTCTTAAACTACGAAAACAGAGCAAAAGACACATAATATCTCCCAAACAACACTCCGAAATGTCCAAATCATCTTTTCACCCTAAAACAATTGGTCAAAGAAGGCTAAAACGATGAAAATGGAGGACAGGACATGTGCTGAGCCTAGCGATTTTGACTACTAATAGATTTTCAAGAACAGATTTTTTTCCGGCGCCATATTAACCCTATTGGACTTGTCATTTTACCACAACAAACACTTCAGTTATGTTTTTCCTGTGGCCACAATCGAATTTTTAAAGTCACAAAAAATCGATTTTGGGCTTTTGTGAAATTAATGTCCTTTAAAGGGTGGAACACGATTTATACCCAATTTTAGATAATGTTACACATCATCCTTTACTGTGTCTTGACCTAGGGTCAAAGGTCAAGGCACAGTGTTCAAAAAGGCTTTTTTTTTAGAAAGGGCCCTTATCGGAATTAATTGACCCCTAAAGGAATTTTTCACTACTTTTTGGCTTAAAAAAGACATTTTGCTTTAAGCTAGGAGGCTGAAAATGTAGTATGTTCATCAGGGGAGGGTGCTGAGTGTACTGATGTAAGTGAATTGGTCAAACTCTTAAGTTAAAGGGGTCAAATTGGGGAAAAGACTGGTCAGATTTCTTGTTGGGGGGATTTTATGTTACTTTCGGGGCACTTGTCATTTCTTTTCCCCCATACATTCAAAATTAATATAGGTAAAAGGTAGGGGGCTAATTTGACAGTATGTACATCTCACGGGCATGTACAGTCATGGGTCAAAGCTTCAAGTTTGTGGGACCTTTGTTTCAGGTAAAGATGGGGGCCAGAAGTGGTCAGCTTCCATTTGGGGGCCGAAAACATTTGATTTTTTCCACGATTGGAAAACACAAATATGAAAAAATCCTTGAGGCAGGTTTTCTTCATTTGACCCCAACAGGCCACTCCCCCTTTCAAAATATTAATATTCCATAAATGACCCATAATGGGAAATTATTACTGCCATGAGGAAAGGTACTAAGTTTAAGTGGCCACTTAAACTTATCCAAAATTAAAACGGTCAAGCAATAGCGGCTTAAGAGCGACCTAAATCAAAGTGCCACCCCTCCCCCACACTTGTTCATCTCTCGGGCAGGCAGAGGCCTTGGCTGAGAATTTGCCTGAGCTCAGCTTCTTTCAAATGTCTAGTGACAAACACACTGTTCCTAATCAGGGTACATTTTCAACATTGATAATACCCTAAATCGAACTCCCCTCCCCCACACTGACGGTTAGATGGCAGTTAGGGTCCCTTTGAAGTATCAATTATCTTTCATAGTTTAAAAATGGCTTAAGCTACAAGGCTCAAATTTCAGTATGTTGACCTTGGTGGTAGCCTGAATCAGCATGCCGTGTAGAACTGTGCAACCCCAAAGACAAGGGGTCAAACTAGGGTCACAGATTGGTCAGACTTCTATTTTTCCATTTAAAAACTAAAATACTATAGGTACAGCTTTGATTTTACAGTATGTACATCTCATGGGAGTGTATAGTCATGGGCTGAAGTTTCAAGTTCGTGCGACCTTTGCTTCTATAAGGATTCAAGAAAAAATTGGCTTTTTAGGCCTACATTTGGCCACATTCCGATTGGAACACATTTCATCACTGAAAAGGGCCCCTTGTGGAAACAAGCTTTCATAGCTTTTGGGACTCAAAATATGTATGCTATTATTCTTTTGACACAATTTTCAACTATGTTACATCCTTTGGTCTATTGAAATATTTTTGTTCCATTTCGTTTTGACCAATAGAAACCAAAGTAGCTTACCTGGGTCTGTTGGACTTGACACTTTAGAATCCTATTCTATCACTATTTAAAGGGGTATGTGCTGAATTTCATGTCATTTGGACTTAATTTGACCTTTTAATTGACATTGGAAGCATGAAAATGGCGTATTTTGAAGCTCCGCCTTTTGCAAACGATACGCCCGACAGACACCGGACCAACATCCTTGGACACGTCTCATGACCCTTAACAACATATTATGAAGACGGCTTTCTAAAACATGTAGAAAGAAATCAACACTATTGTAAAACTATTATGAAGATGGTGTCAGCGGCCTGCAACCTCACCCCCTTTTGAAAGCCTGATTTTGAGACAGCCAATTAACTCTCCTGGGGGTCATGGGAAAAATCGGACACTGGATTATGGTACAGGGCCCTTATGACATTCAGGTCAATTTCCATAATGGAAATCGTAGTACCCCATTTGGACCGGTCAGATTCCGCTCGGGCACCCCAACGCCTAAGGGGGTCAAAAGACTTTGACATTTTCAAAGTGCCCGAATAAAAGTGGCCTCAAGTGAAAATGAGTCCACATCGGTTAAAGTGAATAGGAAATGTACCCTAAAATGCAGCACTTTTCCTCAGCGTCGCTGGCTCTCAGCGTAAACCCAGTAAATCAGTTCCCGCTCGCTCCTCGTCCGCCTCCTGCGCTCGACCCGGCGCCGCTTCCTCCAACGGCCCCCGAACGCCGCTCCGCCTCCTCGGCTCCGCCCACAGTCGCGTCGACAGCCCCAGGTGCAGTGCGAGCTCCAAATAAGGGGAAATCAATGGGTATTATTGCTTTAACAGAAGTACATAGTGTATTGAAACAGTATAAACAAAGTCATTGACCACTATATCAGTTTGAATTAAAGTCATCTCTTTGTGGGCTTTCAGAACTACAAATAATAACAATTAAAAACACAAAACAATGAAAATAACATTGAAATACAAATGAAGAGAAATCACTAAAAACAGATCCAGGCTCCTGTTACCACGGTTACCACGGTTACCATTCAGCTCTGGACACATTGAAGGTAAACATATGACTTATTATAATATATAATAGTCTGATGAAGGGCTAAGACCCCGAGACGTCTCTGCCGCTGAGACAAAAAAAACATTGATGAGCATATAGTGCAGATCTCTCTTCCATTTTTATAAAGTACAATTGCTGGGTTTCAGGTTCTAGAATGTGATGATGTCACATGACCAGTGGGGGAGGAGCCAGTTTTTCCTATTAAATGCATTACACTTTCACAAGTGACTCATTAATATGAGTCACTGGGTCCATGATCTCTCTGTACAAGACCAAACATTTCCTCAAAAACAAAATCATTTGACCTCTATATAATATTATAGGCCTTTAGAACGCTGTGATGTGACCTGAAACCCAGCCCTTTGTCTTTTCTCAGCGTAGTATTTACTCTCACGGACAATTCATGAGTAAAAAAAAAACACAACATGCCACGACAGCTGCAGTGGCGCGTGTGGCCTTTAGGGGCAAACGTTCTGCTGGGATTTTGTAGCTTTGGTCACCAGTCACATGTCCAAAGTTTATAAACCAAAGGCCATTTATTGAAGTGTTAAGATTGAAAAGTGCATTAACACAAAATGTAACAAAGTGCTGTGTAACTGTTACTGGAAAATAAAGGAGTGCAGGATAAAAATACCTCCAAACACAAGTATTGAAAGTATTGCCAAACTATTGCAGCAAAAAGTATTGTGATCTAATACTTTGTCCCAGCCCTAAGAGCTACTTACACTTCGAAGACACTTGAGTAAAATGCAACTGTGGTAGAGTTCACCCAGGAGAATTAGCCAAGATGATATTTCAAAGAAAATCACTTGAGTTTTGTCCTTATACTTAACTATATGAACTGAAATGTTTGCAAAGTGTGTTGCACATGTTCAGAAGCAAAGGAACTTGCCTCTTAAATGTAAATCATCAAGTGTATGTGTGAATGTAGAAAGTGTTTGGCGAGCGACCTACAAAGGGCTGGTTGGAGATCCCTGTATTACTATGTGTCCCATAAGCTACTTTTGAAAAGGAATTATAATAGAAGAAGAAGAAGATCTTTATTTATATAGTGCCTTTCACAGACACAAAGTGCTTTAATAATAATGATCACTTTGGATGTGACACAAAACTCTCACTAGGATATTATTCCTCGTTATGTCCACTCCTTGTGTAATGATGCTCAACCGATTTTACTGTAGAAATCTTCAGAAAATTCAAGTCAAATATGTCATATATCATTTCCCTGATAACTGTCCGTCTGCCCGCAGCCCCTCGCCGCACCGGCCCTCCAGGCAGCCCACGATGCCCGTCCTCCAGCCCCGGAGCCAGGCGTTGACCGCGGGCATGAGACGCAGCGCTTCCCAGGACGCCTCCGCCCCCGCTCACGGCCCAAAGCGGCAGCGTCGGTGCAGCCCGTGCCCAAAGGAAAACCCCCGGCCCGGGAGAAGTCCACGGCCAGATAATACACAGACCTGCCTCAGGGTTCCCGCGCAGCCTGGAAAACATGGAAAACATGGAAAACCTGGAAAACCTGGAAATGGATCGGGAAAGTCGCCGGATGATTTGAAGTTTCATTAAAGTTTGACTTATTGTTTTTCAAAGGGATGTAACGGGACACATTAGACACATATCTTCTGTGGCACAGGAGTTTCCCATCATAGACAAAGGTTCTCAAGCCGTCATCTGTACCAGGGTTTAGCGCTCTCATCTCGAAACACTGAGCTTTCAAAATGTTTCAAAAATATGAAACTCCAAATATTCCGCCACTACAAGCTATAAAACAAGGAGCATTTGGGGATTTATTGATTGGACCTGTATGTTTTATTAAAATCACGTAACTCGACTGTTACTATGGCAATGTTCAATCGAATGGTTCATGTCTGAAAGGTCCGTATTCTGCTGAGCTTCCTTTACGTCTCGTTCAAATCATCTTCACTGTAGATTTTCCAGCTTTTAGTCATGTTCTGATTTTTTTCCATCATCATAATTCTGGACTTGTTTTGTGCTTCGTTGATGCCATTAGCTAAAGACTAGTTCATGAAAGCTTGACTTTCCTTTTCCATTGTTGTGAGGGCTGAGTACCATTACAAGATACAAGTACAGTGTTGGAAAAAAAGCTTAGGTACTACTGGTATCGGAAAAAAATGAAAGTATCGAAGGAACCAAAAACAAAAGTTATATCTTTAGATCCAAGTTTTGATGCTGTTGGTCCAGGGACTGTAAGTTGTGTTTTCCTCAGATCAGATCTTACACATATTTTCAGAAACTACATGGTCTGATGAAAAAGTGATTGATACGTGACAAAAGACGACAAAAGTGTCAAAACGGAACAAAAATGTGACAAAGATGCAGGAAAATCAACAATAACATGAGTTAAAAAGGCGGTGCCAGCCCTAGTCTCCACTTTTGGAGAGCACAATGAGAGGAAAGAGTTTCTGCTGGTGTTTATTTGTTTGTGAAAGTCAGGACTGAGCGTCTCTTTCCCACAAAGAAAACATCATATTCAAATGTGTCCCAGAGTACGTTAAAGCTCTGCAGAATACGGGCCTCTGGGTGAACCCTGAACCACAGTTTCCCCGTTACATCCCTGACGTTTACAGCGTTGTGTTGGTATCAGTGTCTTCTGTGTGAGGAAACTCTCCAAAGCTGCGGAACGGCCTTTATTCTTCAGGACGGTGAACAATCCGCGGACGACACGCCTCAAACCTGATGGTTTACGGCTGCCATGATCATGTCCATCGTGTAAAGGAGCTCCGTCTGATTCTGCGTCCACACACTCACGTTTGTGTCTAACAGCGTCACAGGAAGAAGTGAGGCTTTTGTTTTGTGTATTTGTGAGGAGGTTACCTTTCGCTGCAGGTGGATTGTCATCAGATTTGTGAGTCCCTGAACTGTAGGAAGGTGATGGATCGAGCCAATCGTACCACAGAATGTCTTTCTCTCACACTAAATGGTAAGGAAACGTACGGCAACTTATTGCATTCATTTGAATAATTAAAGTTCTGTTTTCACAAGAATAGTTTCTGTCTTAAATTCCCTTTGAACAAATGTCTGCACCGGGTAATGCTCTTGTGAGTCGGCGTGGAGAGATGTTTGACATGTTGTGCTCAGAATATGTCCCGGCTCTTTCCGCTCTGGTTAGGGACCGTCAACAAATTACTATACGAAACTCCATGGAAACACAACGGCTCATTTTTCTTCAATAGCTTTATGGGCATTTGACCCAGTGACCCACTTTACAATATTACTACTAGTGGCCCATAAGGAGTCTCAATATTCAAAAGTGATTTGTGGTGATGGGTATGTGTTTCCCAAAACATACTTCCTTCCCCCTCTGCGAGGCCACGCCCCCTTGTATGACGTGATGCCAACTGTATCTATGTCACTTCCTGTCAGTGTCCAATAAGGAAGTGAAACTATAAACATCACAAAACTGGCCAAACTAAAGAAAGCTGGGTAGAATCTTTAGCTAAATCTTAATATAATTGTGTTAATTCTGTTTGAGCATAAATTGTGTCTAATGTGTCAGATGCACTTTAACATTTTAGTTTTGATCTCAGAGACTCTCCCTTTACGAAGCTTATTTATTGAGCTTTGAATCCATAAAACAAGGAAACTCATTATACATCAACTGTGCAACAAAATGTGTCTCTGCATTTGACCCGTCCCCAGGCTGATGGTCAGAATCACCTGGCTGGAGGATTCACCTATTGTACATGTTTTTAGCGGTAAGGGAAACCGGAGGAAACCTACGCAGACACGGGGAGAACACGTAAACTCCACAGAAAGGCCCCGTCCAGGTCTGAATTAAACCCCATAAGGATTTTGTGTCGTTTATAAACCATGTCTTTTTTATTTTAACAATGAATATATGATCATAAATGCAGTTGTTTTATGTAAAAAACGAGTAACATTCAAAAAAGTGTTTTAACCATGAAGTCATTTGAGCTGGATGCAAATGTTGTGGCTACAGACTGACTGATATGTTTCTATCTGTGAAAGAAACTGTGAAGTGCCTCAGTAGTGACCACGTGGTCAAATCCTGCTCAGACTAGAGGGACATTTTTGAGATTTTCCGAGTAGGACCCATCTTTGTGAAGCTATAACTCAAAGAGCCTTTATCAGATCAACATCCTGCTTCTACTGCAGCAAGGTCATATCCTAATAAACTAAAACCTACAATATGAAGGTGATCACTCAATACACTTCTTTTGTAGAGACCCTGACATTTTGGGGGAAATTATTCAGAAATTGAAATCTTGACATTTTCAGCAGCCTATACGTAAATCCAAAGGTTTACAGTCTGGCACATTTTCGATGATTGTTTGTGGAAATATGGACATGACACAGACACAGATTTAGCCTCACACATGTTTCCATTGCTGAGTTAGAGCTCTGTAAAAGTGCACACAAATGTAAAACTCACCCACGAGCAGAAAAGGTGCTTACAACTCCCTGTTCTGTAAAGTGTCTATAAAAAGAAAATCTTGGTAGTTGGAGCAAATCACTTAGCACGTGTTCATTACACATGTGGAGGAAAGAATGATCCAGATGTGAGACGGTCACGGAGGCTGTGGGTGAAACCACACGGAATGAGCCTAAAAAGAGTGAACATTGTTTCCCTGTTCACCTGCAGCGTCTCACCGTGAAAGAAGAAAAGTAAACTTATGAAATGTCTTTCTCATTTCTCTGAGGTTTAAAGGTGTGACTTGATTTTGGTGATGAATAATGTTGAATGATAATAAATCAGAGGCGACTTTGACACATAATGAACATAATGATGGAGCCGTTTGTCAGTCAGTCTTTCTGCGTTGTGACTTCCAGCTCTGTCTGCGCTGACACTCGTGCAGTCAGAGCTCTGGTGGAGACGGCCTCGCTCTGTGATGCATGAAGAACCACGCCGCCCCCTGGTGGTCAGGGAGGGTCTCTGCCTGGACATGTGCTTGTGCTTATTCTGAACCCTCTCCTCACGGTGTGACAGTGGGCATGCTGTACATACTGTAAACATTTAAAGGACCTGTTTGAATGAACCACACCGAGCTGTGGAATAAAGTCATGGTGATGTCACACCGTCTGTGTTAGTCACTGATTGGTTGATTTCAGGTTCTAGAATGTGATGATGTCACACTCCCATGTGGGGGAGGAGCCAGTTGTTCCTATTAACTGCATTAGACTTTCACAAGTAGTATCTAAAAATAAAACTTATGAATAACAAAAATGATCATTAATATCATTGACTGGGTCCATTTTTACCTCCCAAATTACCGACATCAGATCCACACGGGAATAGAAACTCTGAGGACTTAAGAAGGGCTTTCTGGGTAAAGAGGGAGGAGTTTGATTGTTTACTTTCATATTTCTCCATCTGCTTTAAACATGCAGTTTAATATGTGCAAATAATCAGTGCTAATAATAAATCCACTTTGCATTCATCACATATTTAAATCAATGTTATTAATTCAGTTTATTGAGTGGTTTTTAATGACAGATGTTGAACTCAGGATTCTGTAACAAAGGATTTAGAAAAAGACAAAGATGTGACGGTGAGTTTCCCTTCATACGGTTTAGTTATTTTATTTATCTTCAGTTTGACTTTGTTTCTATCAACAAACTGGAAAATAATGATTCACTTATTCTGCTAAAGCAGGGGTGTCCAAACTTGTTTCACTGAGGACCACATACAGAAAAATTTACAAACAACTGGGCCTCAGTAGCAATCAAATATATAACTCCGCCTCTATTGTATTAAAGTTACCAAATTCAATACAATGTTAACTATGCTTTTTAATTGAATATGCAGGGCTCGAAATTAACCTTTTTTTCTTGGTTACGCTTGTGCTCCTATAATTCCAAAATTTAGGAGCACAACCAAAAAAAAAAAAAAACAGGGAAGCTTTTAAAAGGAAGAGGGGAATTTAAACATATCACATGCCACTTCCAGCCTTCTGTTGCATTTTAGATGTGTTATCTTAGCTGATTCAGAAATCTACAAAACTCATTATATTTAACACTGTAAATAGGACACCAGATTGTGTGCCTCCCAAACCCCGACTTTCTCTTCTCCGCCCTGCTTCAAGCACTCACTGGCTGTTTTCCAATTGCGAGGATCCTCGGCGTCTCACTTCAGACGTCATCACAGCGCCGCCTAGTGGTGTTCCAATTCACTCAGACCACTCGCCTCCTCGCAGTTCGACTCCTCTGTTTGGCTCATTTATGAAGGATGCACCGGTGGATCCTTCACTGCCTCGGAGAGCTGAAATTACCCATGATGCACTGCAACACTGTTTTTTTTCTTCCCTTTTCTCGCAAACTTTATTAGTTTGAAGTTTGTTTTTGTTTGTTTTTGTTTTTATTTGTTTGAGCAGTTAACCTGCTCAAAGGGAGTGGGCTGAAGCCAAAGGCTTATAAGCGCCCACCCCAAAATAAAAATAATAACATTACATTTAATATTTACAAGGTAGCAAATCATAAACAAAGGAACATAGGGCAAAGCAACAATAAATGATGAACAAGAATAAGACAAAAACCACAGCAAATTAAAGAACAAAAGAATGTGCTACTTTTATGTGCATTAATACATATTATACTCTGAGATCTTGCTACTTCCCAGTTGTCAAAGCCAGTTTTGTTCCACATTTGTCCAAAAAAATAATTGTAATAATAAAATCATAGGTAGAAGTGTTGTAAGCAAGTAAAGATGTAAAAAAAAGAGGTTTATATAAAGTTAATGAAAGGCCTAATAAATAGGCCTATTTATTGATAAATCAGGCCTATGGTTGTTAACATAAGTCTGCAATTGAAGTTGATTAGTGATAAACTGGACCTGCTAAATATATTTGATATTTTAATTGAATTTCTTACAAATCCTTGCAGAAATGTTATTTTATTCAGGCCAAAAATGTTCAAACAGTAAGACATCCAACCAAAACCAGTTTATAAACAGCTTTTAATCATAAAACAGTAGTTTTTGTAAAGCATAGATTGACATTTTATATATGATTTGACACGTGACATGACGCAGCCGATCCGGAGGCCGTTCTAATTGAGCTCTAATGTGGCGGTGAGAGGACACGCCTCTGTTGGGAGGAGCCACCACCGAGGACGTCAACGAAGTGGACAAACTGAGGACGGATCCTCACAATTGGGAAACAGCCACTGTATCTCGTCTCCTCACTCTGCACCTTCACTCTCCTCACTCTGTGCTGCGGGGGACAGTTCCATAGATCGCGCTACAAAATCCTTTGCCAGAACCTTAGAAGACGTGTTACACATTGCGTTTGTGACTTTACTTTGTATATTACGAGAACGGCGACGATTTGCTTTCAGCTGCACGAGGGGCGAGCGGGTTGGACTGAAGTTTGCGCTGCTTCTCCTCTGACATCGAGGGTCATTTGAGAAATGCCCCAGTCCCAATGAGTTTATGAATGATATATGTTCCTTGTTTGCTCATAAAGAGACTACATTGGCTCATTCAATGAAAACGGCCTGAATGAGAGCGGAGCATAGGCACATATAGCAGAGACCACACCCTGGGCTGATACAGGACGGCCCAGCGCGTGTGACTGAGAGGAATGACAGCGGCGCTGAGCCAAGAGAGGACAGATCGTAGTTTACTATATGCTCTCAAACTATTTTAGAACAGAAAGTTTGCTGTTGCTGACAGACATTGTTCGTGATACATTGACGCGAGGTTTGTTTAAGGTAGCACGAGAAGGTTTCTTTTAAGGTGGAGCGGAGCATTTACGCTGGAACACTACTGTGCGGGGAGGGGGCTCTGCTGAGCTGAGGAGCAGTGGTTGGTGGCTTGGCTGGTGACAAAAGGTCCAGAGGCGTCTCCAGGAGGTGGGGGCGTTCCTAGGAGGACTGAGGCATAGCTACACCTAAAATGGCTGCCGTCTAAGTTTTTACTGATTACTCAAAAATACGTGAATGAGCCAAGGCAACACTCCAGGCATGTGTTTAATGAGGGAATGACATAATAACATGATATAAAGCTTGAAAAAGTCAATTTACATAATACCCCCCCCCCCCCCCCTTTAAAGTTAAAAAAAAAAACAGTGTTCATCACAGTTTTCAATTATTGGATTTTCATTTATTTTTAACTAAAGAAAAAAGATAATCCACAGCTAAATAAAACAATTACTCACCAGCACAGACTGATACATATAGCCCAAAGTAACTTAACATGAATCCCTTCAAAAAATATTAAATATTAACATAAACTGACTGAATTTATTAGGAATTGTGATTATTAACACTGTTTTCATTACTGAACAGTATCGTTGCAGATTAAACAAACACATCTCCCATTTACCTCTGAGAAGAAATAATGATTTCCCCACTGTGGCTGAAATTTTCAGCCCTTATGTTCAATCTTGTGTTTCTTTTTCTTTGCCATCTTTTGTTTGTCTTTTTGATTTTTTTTTGTTTGATTGCTCTAATTTGGCGGGCGCCACTGCCTTGTTCAAGACAGCAGCGCCAATGAGTGTTAAGACTGAAAAAAAAAAAAAATATATAATATATATATATATATATATTATATATATATATATTTATATTATTTTTGTTTGTTGTTGCGGCGGGCCATTTAAAAGTGGCCGTAGTTTGGACACCCCTGCTTTAGAGCAAATGGTACATGGTTCATTCAGCAGCTAACCTACGAGTTGCTAATGCTAACATTAATGTGTGTTTTAAAACCCAGAGAATCATTAATTAGGCCAAACACTGAGCACTTCTGAATATTTACCAATTAAAGACGTTACAAAGTGCATAATACATGGCCACAATGTGGAGCTGTTTCCTGAGTAATGAGCCCTGACAGATGCAATCGCTAAACTCACTCATATAAGTTTCCACAAAAAATAAAAACAAATTCCAATCGTCCTCTGACAGTGAGTTGTTGTGTCCGTAATCAACAACGGACATTTTCCTGTGGTTCTGACACTGGTTTGGAATATTTGATGCCTGTTTCCACATACACATTCATTCAATTTCTAACTCTTCTTTCTTTCTTTGTGGCCGTAGCGCAACAGCAAGAGTGCCTGGATGTTTCTCCCATCTATACAGGGGACAGATGAAATCTCAGACCTCCATTCCTGTTCATGGAGGGGTTTTGTTCCTTAACAAAATAGCTTCTTGACTCCTCGTTCAAACCAATGTTCTTCTTTAGATAACATTTTAACCTCTCTGTCCTCAAAGGAGTGATTGGAGGCTTTAAGGTGAGGTGCACAGCCGACTGAGGGCCGCTTGTGCTTTCTCTTCGGTGTTGATAAAGTCTCTTCTGTAAGACTTGTTTGGTTTCTCCAATATAATGTTCTTTGCATTCTTCTTCTTTGTAGCAAATAGAATAAACCACATTGCTTTGTTTGTGGCTGGGAGTTTTGTCTTTGGGATGAACTAATTTTTATCTCAGTGTGTTCACTGGTTTGTGGTACACTGGAATCCTCTCCTGCCTAAAGATTCTCTGAAGTTTCTCTGAGACTCCAGCTACACTGCAGAGTCCAGATTATGACTCAAGAACCTTCATTTTCAAATGTTTGCACCTCCGTTTTTGTTGCATTTCATTGTGTTTTTTTACCTCATTGAAACTCTGATTCACCCTCAGTCCGATTGTTCTGTGGCCACATCTCTTTTCTTTTTTAATCTCTGCAGTTCTTCACAGAGTTCCGATCGTTCATCCAAAGCACAGTACTTTTCGATCAGAAATGCAGCTGCTCCGGAGCCCTTCATTTTAACAATTTCCAGCACAAACCTGGCCTTATCTGCCCGAGGCTTATCTTTTGCAGTCTCCATTTCCGCTTGGTTCAGGTATTTGTTTACTAAGAGTCTGTCCAGCAGTTGGTCAAGGATCGGGTTAGACACTTTTTCCACAAAAATGAGATAAACTGACTCAAGATCTCCTTCAGCGGATGTCCTTGGTTTGGGGATGGAATCCTGTATGCAGAATCTGATGGAAGAGAATATAACATGGTTATAGTTAATGAGGGAAGCCCAGGCTCCTCCGACTGTGATGATCCCAGGCCTGTTTTGGGGTTAAGGGTGTTTTCTCATATGAGTTTCAGCTGTATTTACTTCAGGGTTATTCAGTCACATTCACATGCTCTCACTCCAAAAGCAACACCATCGCCTACGCTCAACTGTTTGCCAAACATATTCTCAGAGCCTTGTCAGACACAAACTTGTGACCGATTTTACCAGGATGTTTCTCAGTTCCTTTGAGGCCTGTGAAGGTGTGGGAGGCTCATTTTAAAGCTCTGACTGAGCTCTTTCCAAAGCAAAAACGGGAAGTCTCTCATTTGGTATATACATCGGCCAATCAGCGATATTGTAACATGCCCAAATATCGGTCTGATATATCGGTCGACATCTAGTCTTCAGAGAAATAATTTGAGGTAAGAAAGGCCCCAGACGCTCCAGCTTTAGATAAGAAAGTGGGAGGGGCTTTTTATTTTTTATAGCCACATTGGCATTAGCCACTGTCACTGCCCTGGCCGTCCCGGAGGCACGATCTGTCCCGAAGTTCTATATATGGACATCCGGTCTGTAGCCAGAAACACGATTCTTATTGTTTTAAACATTATTTTTAATAATAACTTTGATTACGGTGAATTCAATTGATATTTATGTATTTATATGCCAAAATTAAGCAAAAACAAAATGTCGACAAGAATACTTTTATATTGCCTGTTTAAGCTAGCAGTAGCATCGGCAGCGAACGCCCTGAGGCATTTAAGTGACTAGGTGAAATGCAAACATTTGATGATATTGCTGATTAATATTTAAGGAGCCTATCAGGTAGGGATAATCTACGCCCTAAAAGTGATATGCAAGAGTAAGGTTGAGGAAACAAGAAATATCACATGAACGTGCAGCATAAACTAATGATTAATAAAATTAAAATTAAATAATTTTTAAACTAAAATGTTATCTTTTTTCCCTCCATTTCATGTTTTGGGTCAGTTTGCTCTCACCTGAAAAAAAAAAGATAAGGAGTCCTTGTCCTTGTTCGGTCAGTAAGTTTAGGAGAACAGCCGGGTCTTGGTAGGTTTGCAGTGATGCCACACTCTTTCTATTCCTGGATGATGTATTTAACTGTACTTTGAGAGATGTTCAAAGCTTTGGAAATGTTTTTATAATCTAACCCAGCTTTATACTTCTCAATAACTTTATCTCGGACCCGTCTGGTGTGTTATTAGACTTCATGATGTTGTTTAGTGACCAATACACTCTGACCATAGCTCTGAGGCCCTCACAGAACAGCTTAATTATACTGGGAGTAGATTATGCACAGGTGGCCTCTATTTAATGGTTAGGGCAAGGTGTGAACATTCTGCAGTCATTAGGAATGTTATCAAGGCAATTTAATGCACTCCGGAAATGCATTATGAATACTTATGCACGCCCCACTTTTCACTTTTCCACTTGTGTGTGAACTTTCAGTAAAAAATTCAAAATAAAATCTTTACGTTTATGGTTGTAAACATAACAAAATGTGAAAAAAGTGAAGCGCTGTGAATACTTTCCGGATGCACTGTAAAAGTATTATTTGACATGTTTTGCCTTATTTTGGCAAATAAATACGTAAATATCAAATGAAATCACCATAATCAAAATTATAATTAGAAATAATGTTTAAAACAACAAATATCGTGTTTCCAGCTACAGACCGGATGTTCATATATAGGACTTTCGGACGGATCCTGCCCCCGGGAAAGCCACGGCAGTGACAGTCAGGTTAGCACTAGCCGCGTTAGCACTAGCTGCATTAGCACTAGCTGCATTAGCATTAGCTGTCTTAGCACAAGCTGCATTATGCTGTGTTCCATTTACATGGAGGTCGGAACTCAGAGCTAGAAAAGTTGTTTTTTCAGTGTTCCATTTGTCAAGTCGGAAATTTGAATGACAGTAAAAGAATAATTTAAGATGTGATGCTGATAAAAATCCAACATAATATGGCCCTAACTTACTTGTTATAATACTAAATTATAAACCCGAACAGTGTGGTTGTATTTATGATCTCATAAATGTTACAAATCAATAAGAGAGCGCAGTTAGCATTAGCCAGTGAGGGATGTTAGCAACATTAGCATCGTAGATCAAATTTTATAACCGCAGCGGCTCAACTCCTGGACCAGAGCTGAGTGACAGACAGCGAGCGGGCAAAGGAGGAAACTAAAGCGTTAACAACACAAGAAATATAAAAATGTTTTTGACGGTTGTTTTTATTCACTGCTAACACCGTGCGCCGCCATGTTTTTTTCCACAACTCGGGGCTTGTGAGGATGGTTCGACTTTCCCAGTGGGAAATCAGAACTGACTTCGGAGTATAAATGAAACGGCACCATAAGCTGCATTAGCATAAGCTGCGGAAGCATTAGCAGTGTTAGCATTAGCCAAGCTAGCATTAGCCGTATTAGCCAATTTATTTATTATGAATCATGACTGTACTACAGAGATGGTATGGTCTTACAGCATGACCCAATATGATAAAGTGAGATGCTTTTAGATGGTGATTCCCCTCACGCAAATATTTCTGCAGTTCTGGCTCATTGACAATGATGTGAGACAGCCGTTCGTCCCAAGTTCCAGCCGTTTGAAGGACTGGTTAAGGCTAGTGCGCAAGCGCAAAATGACCTAACACATATTTCGGAAATTAGGAATTCCAATGACAATTCTCTAAATAAAATGATACTAATTATGAAAAAACAGTTACAATTCAAAGAGGTCGTCTCAAGTGTCTCATTCTGGACTTAAAAGTGCTCAATGGAATAAGTTCAGTTATTTTCATCGGACAATAGATGGAAATTAACATTGTGCTAAATCTAGTGCAGCCATCTTTTTAATGCAACTGCACAATGTCCTCCAAATAAACTAAATAAACCAAACTAAACTAATTATTTTTTCTTTTCTTTTTAACTTTTACTAGAATACTGGTACTGAAAAATAAAGTAGAAGTAAAAAGTACCGTGTGACAAAACTACTCAAGGAAGTACAGTTACTTCAAAGGTATTCAAGTACATGTAGTAACTGAGTACTGCCTCTGAAAGATTTAAAACAAAAAGATGTATCTAATGTTTTGATATGATTGATGTTTCCGTATGGGTTGGCCAGAGAAAACAAAATAATGTAATAAAGAGTTTCCACCACTGGAGCAGAGGCGCTGTGAACCAGAGGTTTTCCAAACTTCTCCGACTGGGACCCTCAAAACGGTCAAGTGAATAATCCACGACTTCACTTGTAAAAATAACAATAATAATGATATTATCAAATAAACATGTTCATGGTTCACTTTGTTTGACCTGAATTCACACATCTGTTTTCAGTTAAGAATTGAAACATCATTTCTCCAGCTCCAGAACGAGAACCAGAGCAGGATTTTCTCTGTTATGTTTGCCTGAGCTCTCAGTCCTCCTCCTTCCAGTCATCTGGACTGGGTAGTTGTAGAACTCGTCCTGTGACTCATGTTGTGTTAGACTCACCCATCTCTTTAGCCGCGCTGTAAAACAGAGACATGTTTTTTTACAAATGGAAACATTAGAACTTGATTTTGTCTTCTACGTCTGCATTTAGTTTAGTTTAGTTTATTAGTTTATTTGAGCAGTAAACATTCTGCTCAAAAGGAGTGGGCTGAAGCAAGAGCTTATAAGCCCCACCCCCAAAATCAATACAACATTTACAATATAGCATCTACATTAAGACATTACATGACAGAACTATAATAATAACTTTATCCTATTGCAATTACATTATCAATCATACAATTAGCAGCATCATATTTTGATTTGCATCCATGTCAAAGGAGAACCAGTTACACTTCAAAGCGGCTTTTCTAACAGAGATCAAATTACAAAGCATTGTTTGAAATGTTCATATAGAAAACAGAAAAGAAGCACAACAACAACCACAATCTCGTTTCATGTACGATGTTTAGTACAAAGCAAGTACCTGCTCTGAGAGAGTTCTCCCATCAACGGCTTCATCTGCAAACAATATACAGTTTGTAAAGACAATTCATCAAAGTGAGTGTCATTTATGAATAAACAAACCCCTGTATGTATATTGGGATATTAATCATTATGTCGGGGGGCAGGTGTGAGGACAGACCAGCAGGGGGATTTGATTACAAAGTGAACATATTTTGTAACTCTACAAATAATTTATTTCGTATTGTTTTGTAAAAGAGAAAACAAAAACAACACCTTTATTAAGCCAACAAATAATTGTTAGAATACTTGTGATTTGAATAACTAAAATATTGTGATTGTTATTGTTTCTATAATGGAGCAGCTCTTGTGTAAAGTCGCCTCAATAACATTCAACACGAAACTGTAAATAACAATCATGTATGACGCCATGTATGTTTCAGCCCTCCTCAGAAGTGTCACATGCTGTGGTGACGTATCTGGTCAGCTGATTTAAACTGTTTGGTACAGTCTTCCTGCAGATGGCGCTGTCAACCTGCTACTGTACGCAGGAAGGCCAAAACTGTTCAAATCAGCTGAAACTATCACGGTATGAAAGAAACACACAGCTCTGGTAAAAGAATATATTATCATTGTGATTAAACCTAATCTAGTCAATCTCTTCTGCTTTAAAACTTATTTGACTGTGGATCTCAGGTTCATTCAACATAAAGCTGTGTGGGACCTACCTGCTGGGGGTTTGTGAGACCTGGATGAACAGGAGGGATAAGTGCAATGAATCTGATCCTTGATGATCCGTCCAGTGCAATGACATCATTCACACCGGAGGAAGTGGGTCTGTATTTACAAAAAACATCATTTGAATTTGACAGGTCTTGATATGTTTATATCGTCTGGAATAATTTCATTAAATGTAGATTGTTTGAGGACAGTCTCATAGTGAGTTTGTCATGAGTCCATAAGTTCATGAGCTCAAGTCCAACATAACCTTATACGGACGTGGTGTTAGAAAGTCTCACTCTGTGGATTCAGAGGAATAAATGGTCAAAACAAAGATGAATGACCATCATGGATGAAACAGGATGAAGTAGAAGGAGGAAACATCATCTGCAGAATCAACAGCTGAAGCACTAAACAATAAGTTAATAAGTGGAGAGAGACGTTCTGCAGGATGTTCTGAATGATACGTGGATATTTGAGAGAAGTTTAAACCAGGAGTGTGATGCCTGAGTCAGAGACCGAGCATCAGACCGTCATGAACTTCAACTGTGCACCTGGCCTTATGGCCTTATTCAATCATGTACAATCAGTGTAAAGGTACTGATAAATTCTAAAACTGAAAAGTTTGTAGCAATGTGTATTCTGTTGATTTTTGCTGCCCCTCAGTGACAGTTATATAGACTGATTTTATTCCTCACCATGATTATAGCATCTGCAGTGATGCGGTCGCTGTATTGGACTGAGGGAGCTGAGCTCTACCTTCCCTCCCTCACCATTGGTCATGAGATCTGGGTAAACACTAAAACAAGACCTAGTAACTCAGTTACAGACTCGTGAATGTAATCTGCTCTATTGCACTATGTGGTATGTCCACACTTATATTTGAGCCGCAGCAGCTCAGGACTAACACCTGAACACTATTTCGTTGTACACGTGTACAATGACAATAAAGCACTTACTTACTTACATCTGTAACTACACTCACACTGCTGTTCAATGTCGAATTGCCATTGTCTTTGTCATAGTTTAAATTGAATCTCCTTACACATGCCCGTATAGTTTTATAGTCTTATAGTTTAAAGTTTTTATAGTTTATTTATCTAAAGTTATATGTTATATGTTTCTTGTTGCATGATTGACCGAGAAAAATTCCTAGTTGTGAACCTGTTCATAACCATGGCAATAAAAACAATTCTGATTCTGATAATAACATGTTCAATAGGCTAGAATGAATGATAAGATCAAGATTATCTATTTCAACAAACTGCATTAGAAGGTTTTATTGAACTTGGATCGTGATTGGGGCTCAGACCCCGGCGGAAGATTGCCGAACGATAGGCAATGCATGGTGTTGATATATGATGCCAGAATCTTCCCCCGGAGCCTGGACACTGGTGGTGGTAGAACGGGACCCGATGCGACGGGCAGAGCCTGAGGAGAGCCCAGGAGGATGAGGGGCGGAGGAGGGTCGCTGCACAGCTGGAAAACGCTGAGTGATTGACCGGGGAGCTTAAGACGGGGATCCTGCCGATGATTGCTGATGCGGAGGTGCGGCTTGCGCTGGGGCCGCGATTGGGTGAAGCTGCAGGTACATCTCCAGGTTGAATTTGCGCTAAAGCTTCATTACACAATGAAGAAATTCACTTCTTTTGCCTGAGTGAGTGGTGGTGGGAGGGGCCGATGGCCCAGATTGGCAGCCTTGCTTCCACCAGTCTGCCCCAAAGGCTGCTGTGGCTACAATAGTTGCTCACCACAGAGTATGGAGTAAATGATGACGGTGCGGAGCTTTGAGAAACTTGGTAACACAGGTTTGTAAAGCCACAAGTTTAAATTATTATTATTATTATTATTATTATTAGGCACGGTAGCGCAGCCTCCGCTTCACAGCTAGAAGGTCCCAGGTTCGATTCCCACCTGGACGGGGCCTTTCTGTGTGGAGTTTGCATGTTCTCCCCGTGTCTGTGTAGGTTTCCTCCGGGCACTCCGGTTTCCCCTACCACTAAAAACATGTACAATAGGTAAATCCTCCAGCCAGGTGATTCTGACCATCAACCTGGCCCCACATCATGGAGATGGGTCCCCGGGCGCGGCACTGCTGTCGACCACTGCTCCTTACGGGTTGCCTCAGCGGCATCGAAGGATGGGTTAAATGCAGAGGACAAATTTCCCTACGGGGACAATAAAGTATACAAATACAAAATACAAATACAAAATTCTTCTGTGAATCAGTAGTGGACCACGGGATGCATCCTTCTGAAAAGGACCAACGCCACTGTCCAGCTTAAGAGCGGATCGTGGTCAATTTTTCTGACTTTTGAGTTGAGCAAGACTCAGCTTTCTGTCCACTTGCCCATACCCCTCGTCATAACGGCCATACTATGCAAACCGTGTATTATCACTATAAATTGGTGCTTTTACTATACTCATGGTCTCAGTCACTCCATAACGTATACAGAGGGTATGGTATGAGGCAGAATAGCGGACGCCGTGCGGTCCTATCTCATTTCCGGGAGAACCACAGATGGAGAGATCCACTCCCATGGACAGACAGGCTATAGAGACCCAGGGCCGATGGAGTCCCTGAAGCAGACGGGCCAAGATCGCAGACCGTCCAGTCCTTGTTGTCAATCCAGGCAGGGTTCCTCCATTCAGCCGGGTTCCTCCGCTCAACCCGGCTGAATGGAGGACTCTATTCCAAGATCTCAAATATAATGTTTGCAGAGCAATTTTTTCAGTCAGATGCATAGTTATGGAAAAAATGACACCATTCATTACATTATTGTATGATCTGTAATTGTCATTAATTGGCAGGAGCTAACTAAATTGACGAGTGAAATTAGAAAGTGTAACAGTAACCAGGTCTCAGCAGCCAAAATGCAGAAAAATATCATAAAAACTGCCCAAAATCCACGGACACGAGATGCACAGGGTTACCAGGTGTGCGGTTATACCATGCAATTGACCTTTCGCCAAGCCCTGCCCCCCTTAGTTACTGTTGCTACGCCCGACAATTAATGGTAAAATACGAGCAGGGCAACAGATTACCATGCCTGTCAGTGACCTTTTTGGAGCAATACCTCTACAATATTCTCCAGATTGAGGCAAAAAGGGTTACAGTATGCAGTGGAGGGATATATTCAAGAACTATACAACGAAGGATAAAGGACTATACACTACAGCAAACAGACAGGTCTCCAGAAATATCAGAGAAACCTTCTGATCTCTTCCTTAAATGCAAAAGCACAGCCTTGTGGACCAGTCGTGCTCTCTCAGTGCCCGGTAGGCACCCGCTTAGGTTTTAAATATGTCTAAAAATAGGAACATTTCTCCGTGCATTCTCCGGTGCGCTAAAGTTAGCTAACACTAGCTAAACCTAAAGGTGCCACAATTCAATTCAATTCAATTCAATTCATCTTTTTTATTTGAGCATCTGCGTTCCACAAAGTTCTACATATTTTACAGTTTGGTACAGTAAACAAAGCCAAAGAGATACAGTCGTAGGTGAATAAGTCAATAAACAAATAGCGTGGATATGATGCTCAAAAGGAGTAGGCAGAAGCTTAAGCTTGTTTGCACCTACCCCCTTGTGTACTGAAGAATTTGATACATTCATTTACAATGACAATCAGCTACAGCCAGTTATAAGGGCCGTGAAAAAAATACACAGTACTTTTATCAAAAAGGGAGACAAAAACACGTCAGACTGTAGGCTTGTAAAAGTTCACCGCTGCAGTTAAAGTTACAGCCCCGGTGCCAGTTTGTGTAACATTATGTGACTGTCAGTAGCTACAATGTTAGCATGCTAAGGTGTTAGCCTAACTATAGGCTCTTGCCTTACCTTAGAGCAGACATTTGCTTGTTTATTTTGGAGACATTTAGCTGGGCGTAGGCCGTCCACATTGTTTGATCCATTGTAGGCAGTGCTCAGGTTGTGTTTTCGCTTTGGGAAGGGGAATAACTGGACTCCCCCTGACACACTCTTGTGGTACCTAGTGTCTGATTTACATCCTCCATAGGCAGATCACTTCACCATTTTGCTTCTTCTTCTTTGTCTGGTGGGTTTTTGGTGGTTAGCAGTAAAAAAAAGTGCATCTGCTCATTGCTCATTGCTGGTATGTCCCATTGTTTTGTATTGGAGATCTGCGGCATGACGGACCTAGCTTCATAGTAACGGTTGCTAGGATGTCTGATTGGACAATTACCGGTTTGGGGCGTGGTTTTGCGAAAGGTCAATTGGGCGGCTTCTTAAGCCTTGCCGTGGGTGAAAAAAACTGTAGGTTTTTTTTCCCATGCTGTGGATCGGGAAGTCATCTCTGCTGAGACTGCTGCCTCCGTGACCCGGCCCCGAATAAAGCGGAAGAAAATGGATGGATGCATGTTTGTTTCTTATTTCTTGGTCACAATCACAATTTTGAATGGCAAAATCTCAAATCCAGGCTCAGAGAGCATCTTTTTTAATAACAGAGGGAGAAAAGGTGAGAGCAAAGCCATTGCGGTCGAATGGGAGGGAGTTGTGTGCCGGGGCGAGGGCCTATATCGCCGCTTGCGAAGTTTGATTTGATTTTCAATACTGTAGGCCAGCAGGGTGCGCATTTCCGCCTTATGTAACTCGTGACCAAAGACGCAGGAAATAACAAAGATTAGTAAACAGCTGTGTATCAGCAAACAAACACATTATGATGAGAGAGTTGGGCCACAGCCAGAATCAGAACAAGGTGTCCATCCATCCATCCATTTTCTTCCTCTTTATCTGGGGCCGGGTCGCGGAGGCAGCAGTCTCAGCAGAGATGCCCAGACTTCCCGATCCACGCACACCTCCTCCAGCTGTTCTGGGGGACCTCGAGGCGACACCAGGCCAGCTCGGAGACATAGTCCCACCAGCGTGTCCTGGGCCTTCCACGAGGCCTCCTCCCAATAGGCAACACAGTCTCACTCCGAAAGCGTCATAAATTGACGAACGGTCACTCGCCTTATGCGTAATATAGAACGCAAAAGGTCCCGTTTGCGTCTCCAGTAACGCAATGGGTGTGTAATGTATTTGAATGAGAGTCCAGGCACGGCTCATTTGACGATATCGGACAGCTCATAGTATAGAACACGTAGTACAAATTCAGCTCGGTTTAGCCAACTATAAAACAATCAAAAATGCAAAAATGACTCGCTGTGTATTTGCAATTACAATAATGCTAAAGAAACATGCAAAATCACAGTCAACACTCGCTTGAATCCCTCGCAAGACAGGCAAAACCGCATTCAGCACGCATACACAAGCGCAGAACTACAGTATTCATATTTGCGTGAATCTGAGGCCAAACTGTTGTTCATCAAAGCCAAAAAATGATGGATCCAGGACAAACCAAGCCGGACCCAACCCAATCATAAAAACTTCTTCAGGAACTTTTACAATATGGCATTGCATTACAGCAGTACGTAGTTTAAAGCCTTTTCCCCATCTTCTGCTGTCTTCGTGGGACGAGTTCTCCAGTATTTAGTCCCACAAGTGGGCCGTGTCATGGTCCGGTTTTAATCCATGGCTTGCCGGGTCTTTGCCGGGCTTGCACCCAGCCAAGGTGCGCTCTGTTCGGGCTAGCTTTGAGCTGCGGCCCGCTGGAGTCCCATGGAGGATCGTAACGCCGATTCACACTTCCTCTGCAAAAGTCCTTTGGGTGAAAGTGATGCCAAGCGTCCACGATGATATAAATGTCCTTATGTTTGCCTCGGTCAGCCATTTAAGGTTCAAAGATAAGCATTTATTGATCATATGTTTCATTAGGCGCCAAGAGACAAAAACACGATCAGCTGTTCTGATTGACACCCGCGGCAACCAATGACACGCGTTCAAAACTGTGACGTCACTAAGAAGGCGGTCAATCTATATTTTTATTGTAAAATATTAGTATTACACTAAACCTGCACTGCTGATACCGACTATAACATTATTATATTTTTTTGCTGCAGTCTGTTTACTTATTATTTACTGTGTACACTTTTTGTGCCCACAAAGTCCTTGTATATAAGATACCACTATTTACTATTTAATTGTTGTTTATTTCACATTTCCTGCCTATTTGCACACCCTGAGTGTTTCTAAGAGCTGAATGTAACAAGTACATTTCTCCATTGTGAGATCAATAAAGGCTATTTTATCTTATCTTAAAAAGTCTTTTTTTATTTATATCATCGTGGACGCTTGGCATCACTTTCACCCAAAGGACTTTTGCAGAGGACGTGTAAATCAGCGTTACGATCCTCCATGGGACTCCAGCGGGCCGCAGCTCAAAGCTAACCCGAAGACAGCGCACCTTGGCCGGGTGCAAGCCCGGCAAAGACCCAGTAAGGCATGGATTAAAACCGGACCATGACACGCCACTTGTGGGACTAAATACTGGAGAACTCATCCCATGAAGACAGCAGAAGGTAAGGAAAAGGCTTTAAACTACGTACTGCTGTAATGCAATGCGATATTGTAAAAGTTCCTGAAGAAGTTTTTGTGATTGGGTTGGGTCCGGCTTGGTTTGTCCTGGATCCATCATTTTTTGGCTTTGATGAACAACAGTTTGGCCTCAGATTCACGCAAATATGAATACTGTAGTTCTGCGCTTGTGTATGCGTGCTGAATGCGCTTTTGCCTGTCTTGCGAGGGATTCAAGCGAGTGTTGACTGTGATTTTGCATGTTTCTTTAGCATTATTGTAATTGCAAATACACAGCGAGTCATTTTTGCATTTTTGATTGTTTTATAGTTGGCTAAACCGAGCTGAATTTGTACTACGTGTTCTATACTATGAGCTGTCCGATATCGTCAAATGAGCCGTGCCTGGACTCTCATTCAAATACATTACACACCCATTGCGTTACTGGAGACGCACACGGGTACCTTTTGCGTTCTATATTACGCATAAGGCGAGTGACCGTTCGTCAATTTATGACGCTTTCGGAGTGAGACTGTGTTGCAATAGGACATGCTTGGAGCACCTCCCGAGGGAGGCGACCAGGAGGCATCCGAAACAGATGCCCTAGCCACCTCAGCTGAACAAGGTGTCTAGAATATAAAAAACAGAGGAGAACTCACCGAGTGACGTACAGGTCTGCAAATGATGAGGATCCAGGTTGAGGCTCCTGCCACAGACCTGGAGGAGTGTCAAACACACTTCCAGACAATTTAGAAGCATCATGGGGCAAGGAGTAACCCCCTTGGTATATGATAGTGTCATCTTGGATCCTGAAGAGACAAAAGGAACACAGTGTGTCAAAGGAATCTAAACTTTTGTCATTGTGGTGTTAAAGTGAATACCGAGTGAAGGGACACAGATCTATGTATATTCATATGGGCGCTTTTAGCAGATTTTAACTTGCCACCAAACTTTATTGTAACCTTAACCACTTAACCTCCACCTGAACATAGCACATTCTCTCCAGTTTGGCATCACCCAAATCTAAAAGCTTTTGAAGAAAAGTGTCAAAATAGCGTAGAACATGTGACGAAAATGGGATAACACCCCCCCCCCCAAAAAAAAAAAAAAAACGACAAAGAACTTGAAAAAGTGACGACAACACGGCAACAACACAAGGAAAAGATCCGTTTAGATCCGTTTTGTAGGTTTTAGCTTTCAAATGAGGTGTTACACTGGCCTCAAGGCAATAAGCTCCAAGAAGCTTTTAGATTTGGGTAAAGACGAACTGGAGAAAATGCGTTCAGTTAAGGCGGGTTGTAAGAGGTTAAAGACAGCTCTGTTTCACACTGAAATGTACGTTTTTGAGGGTATAATTTTATATAAAATTATTAAACTTGTAGAGATGCACCGATCCGATACTGGTATCGGAGCCGATACTGGAAAAAATACGATATCGGGTATCGGCTACAAATATCCGATACTGAACCAATACCAGTTTTGGCTCTGAGCACCTTAAAACATAAGTTTTACCACCTAAATATAAGTGAATATGGGCATGTGCCATGTCATTTTAAAGGGGAGAACCAGGGGAATCCAACCGCTGAGTTAGTTTTCGCAAATGTATTTTTGATCGCTGCGCAAAATTTTCGTGGATTAGCATCTTTTTTAATAACAGAGGGAGAAAAGGTGAGAGCGAAGCCATTGCGGTTGCATGGGAGGGAGTTGTGTGCCGTGGCGAGGGCAAGGGACTATTGTTTTGGTTTTCTAAATGTTGCCGAAAACTCACCAAATTTGGCGGAGACATTCAGATGGCGTGAAAATTGATGGAAATTGACGTATTGGCAATGCCCAAAACAAAATGGCTCGACAACGCCCCCTCGAAGTTGACCCCATTCTAATGAATGGCTCAAACCCTTCGGCAGAGTGAAAGGGGACATAAGGACAAACCAAAAACTGAATTGGAGCGCCACGCCCGGACGCACAGGAAGTCAGCCATTTTGACTTTAAATTTGCTTGTTAACTGGCCCGCCCATCCTCTGTGAAAATAGCCAGAGTTCTTAGCCTGGCAGCAGTCTGGTCTCTGTCAGAGTTTCTCCTGAAATTCGTCAATTACCCCAATTTCCCCCTTTATTCACAAAAGCCACAGTTGTAGACTCGTACATATTTAAACTACCCCTCTGTCACAGAAAGAAGCTTTAATTTGGACGTTTTTGGCTCCAAATTAAGCTTTTTTGGACTGTACAATCACAGGAAGTTCAGAATGGCTGTTTCCTGTCCGTCCCTCTGTGTGTTCCTCGTAGTATATGGGTCTCACCAAAATATTGCTTGCTATCGAGAGTTCTGCGGGGCTGGAGGACCCTCTCAAATCTTTGGGCTCCAAGGGAATTTGCCCTAATTACAAAATTATTCAATAAATATTGCCCGAACTGTAATTCCGTTTTCTGCCAATATGCGAGTGCGGGGTGGTTCATAAGATTAATCTAAAATTGGTTGTGTCATTCATTCAGCCTGTGTAGCTCCATTGGTAGAGTGCTGGGTTCCCATCCATTAGACTGCAGGTTCAATCCCAACCTTGACTTTTTTTTTTTTTTTGTGTGGACTCGGCACTTACTGGGAAGAAATTGAATCCCAGTAGGTCCCACCCTCATTAAACATGGGAAATAACCCCTCTCCTCCAGTGGAGTGCTGGGACCTAATTTCGGAACGGGAAATTAGAGAAGAACAGCCCTCATCAGGCCCAGGTTTGTATGGAATTATAGCTCAGTGATAGTGATGGTCTCAAGTGCAGAAGGTAGCTAGTTCAAATACGGCCTTGACGCTTTTCTAATGTGTTCTCCTTTTACATGGGCCGCTGCACACTTTGTCCAAGCCTAGAATACACGAGTGCGGGGCGTTTCACAAGATATTTGTCAGGTTGGCTGTAACTGTTGCTGTGCCTGTGTAGCTCCATAGGTAGAGCGCTGGGTCCCCAACCATGTGACTGCTAGATCAATTCCGACCTTGTCTTTTTTTTTTTGACTTGGTACCTACTGGGAAGACCATGAATCAGCGCCTATGGTCTCACCATCATGAAAAACGGGAAAAGAACGATTTCAAAATATGCAGAACTAAAGAGAACGAAAACAATCGAGAAAATGGAGGCAGAAAAATGACCTGAAATTACCTCTCTCCTCCAGTGGCGTGCTGGGACCTAATTTCGGCCCGGGATGGAATTATAGCTCAGTGATAGTGTGGTGGTTTCAGGTGAAGGAGGTAGCTAATTCAAACACGGCCTTGACATGAATCGGCGCCTATGGTCCCACCCTCATTAAAAACGGGGAAATTACCCCTCTGCTACAGTGGCATGCTGGGACCTAATTTCGGACCGGGAATTTAGAGAAGACAAGCCCTCATCAGGCCCATTTTTGTATGGAATAATAGCTCAATGATAGTGAGCTGGTCTCAGGTGCAGGTGGTCACCAGTTCAAACACACCTTTGACACTTTTATAATGCTTTCTCTTTTCACATGGGCTGCTGCACACATTGGCTGAGCCTGACATAACTCCAGAATGAGCACCAAGTTATGTAGACACAATTACACTCACCTAAAGGATTATTAGGAACACCATACTAATACTGTGTTTGACCCCCTTTCGCCTTCAGAACTGCCTTAATTGATTGACTGCGGAACTTTCCGCAGTCAATCATTGGTTTTCACGTTCTTTAATATTATTAATCCATGTTTTTCCAGTTTTTCTGCAGTTTTCACAGCTTTCACAGTTTCTGCAATTTCCACAAGTTATACATCAAAACGTTCCGCATGTTTGAGAGAAGGGTGCTATTACTTTGGGGAATTCAGCGATTTCCGCAAATTCACAGATTCTGCAGTTTTTTCCACATTTTCTGCAATTTCTGCATGTTCAGCTTCCGCAACTTGTCAGTTTTCAGAAAAAAACGGCCTTCTGCAGTTTTCCAGTTTTTTTCTACGGGCTTGGGAATTCTGCCATTCATTTGTATTGAGAATTCTGCCATTCATTTTAATAGGCCCATGCATTTTAATAGGACTTCAGGAACATTCAGGCCTTTCAGCCATTTCTACAGCTAAAGCCATTCAGCAGTTTCAAAGACTTCAACAGTTAAGGATTTCAGGAGTTTCAAGGACTTCAGCAGTATCAAGGTTTCAACAGTTTCAAGGATTTCAGGAGTTTCAAGGACTTCAGCAGTTTGAAACCAAGGACTTAAGCAGTTTCAAGGACAGTCAATCTCCATAGCGTCAGCCATGGAGATTGACCTTCAGCAGTTTCAAGGTTTCAACAGTTTCAAGGATTTCAGGAATTTCAAGAATTTCAGGAACTTCAAGGATTTCAGCAGTTTCAAGGTTTCAACAGTTTCAAGGATTCAGGAGCTTCAAATACTACGCAATTTCAACAGTTTGTACAGTTTCTGCAACAATATAGGGATTTTTTGCAATTACAACACAATTATGCAACTATAGGGATTTTCACAATGAAACCTATATATAATACAACTTTATATGGAATTTGCATGTAAAGCAGTATAATACAACTAAATGGGGATTTCACAATAAAAGCAGTATAATACAACTAAACGGGGATTTTCACAAAAAAGCAGTATAATACAACTAAATGGGGATTTTCACAATAAAAGCACTATAATACAACTAAATAGGGATTTTCACAATAAAAGCACTGTAATACAACTAAATAGGGATTTTCACAATAAAAGCAGTATAATACAACTTAATAGGGATTTTCACAATAAAA
Source organism: Neogobius melanostomus (assembly GCA_007210695.1). Lineage (NCBI taxonomy): Eukaryota > Metazoa > Chordata > Actinopteri > Gobiiformes > Gobiidae > Neogobius > Neogobius melanostomus. The sequence continues at coordinate 56,483 of VHKM01000760.1, forward strand.
GCACTATAATACAACTAAATAGGGATTTTCACAATAAAAGCACTATAATACAACTAAATAGGATTTTCACAATAAAAGCAGTATAATACAACTTAATAGGGATTTTCACAATAAAAGCACTATAATACAACTAAATAGGGATTTTCACAATAAAAGCACTATAATACAACTAAATAGGGATTTTCACAATAAAAGCACTATAATACAACTAAATAGGAATCGTCACAATAAAAGCACTATAATACAACTAAATAGGGATTTTCACAATAAAAGCAGTATAATACAACTAAATAGGGATTTTCACAATAAAAGCACTATAATACAACTAAATAGGGATTTTCACAATAAAAGCACTATAATACAACTAAATGGGGATTTTCAACAGTTTCAATGACATTTTCATGGATTTCAGGAGTTCCAAGGTTACAACAGTTTCAAGAATTTCAAGGCTTCAACAGCTTTAAGGATTTCAGGAGTTTCAAGGTCTCAACAGTTTCTAGGATTTCAACAGTTTCAAGATTTCAACAGTTTCAAGGTTTCAACATTTTCAAGATTTCAACAGTTTCAAGGTTTCAACAGTTTCAAGGACTTCAGGAGTTTCAAAGATTTCTGCATTAGATCTGTTCCGCAGTCAATCGCAATGGCTCTGCCATTGCAACAGTTTCTAGTTCTACATGGCATTGATTCAAACAAGGTGCTGAAAGCATTCTTTAGAAATGTTGGCCCATATTGATAGGATAGCATCTTGCAGTTGATGGAGATTTGTGGGATGCACATCCAGGGCACAAAGCTCCCGTTCCACCACATCCCAAAGATGCTCTATTGGGTTGAGATCTGGTGACTGTGGGGGCCATTGTAGTACAGTGAACTCATTGTCATGTTCAAGAAACCAATTTGAAATGATTCGAGCTTTGTGACATGGTGCATTATCCTGCTGGAAGTAGCCATCAGAGGATGGGTACATGGTGGTCATAAAGGATGGACATGGTCAGAAACAATGCTCAGGTAGTCCGTGGCATTTAAACGATGCCCAATTGGCACTAAGGGGCCTAAAGTGTGCCAAGAAAACATCCCCCACACCATTACACCACCACCACCAGCCTGCACAGTGGTAACAAGGCATGATGGATCCATGTTCTCATTCTGTTTACGCCAAATTCTGACTCTACCATCTGAATGTCTCAACAGAAATCGAGACTCATCAGACCAGGCAACATTTTTACAGTCTTCAACTGTCCAATTTTGGTGAGCTTGTGCAAATTGTAGCCTCTTTTTCCTATTTGTAGTGGAGATGAGTGGTACCCGGTGGGGTCTTCTGCTGTTGTAGCCCATCCGCCTCAAGGTTGTGCGTGTTGTGGCTTCACAAATGCTTTGCTCCATACCTCGGTTGTAACGAGTGGTTATTTCAGTCAAAGTTGCTCTTCTATCAGCTTGAATCAGTCGGCCCATTCTCCTCTGACCTCTAGCATCAACAAGGCATTTTTGCCCACAGGACTGCCGCATACTGGATGTTTTTCTCTTTTCACACCATTATTTGTAAACCCTAGAAATGGTTGTGCGTGAAAATCCCAGTAACTGAGCAGATTGTGAAATACTCAGACCGGCCCGTCTGGCACCAACAACCATGCCACGCTCAAAATTGCTTAAATCACCTTTCTTTCCCATTCTGACATTCAGTTTGGAGTTCAGGAGATTGTCTTGACCAGGACCACACCCCTAAATGCATTGAAGCAACTGCCATGTGATTGGTTGTTTAGATAATGCATTAATGTGAAATTGAACAGGTGTTCCTAATAATCCTTTAGGTGAGTGTATATATTTGTTCACTTTTCTACCTTTCACTGCCTTTTCCCTCTTTACTCGTGCAGACTATTGCTGACACTAGTCTCTGCTGGATTGGACTGTACCAACTTACACTAAAGCAGAGGAGTGTTCCATTTAAACACCCCTCTGGTTAGTTCAACGTTAAATAGTATCTTCCTGCCACAAAAATTAAAAGTTTGATGCAACTTTTTTTCCTGATTTTGATATATCAATCGTTATTTTTTATAGATTTACCTGACAGTTACGCTTGTGTTACTTTAAATCTGGAACAGCAACCCAGGCTCCTGCTGCAGCCCAGGAATGGCACAACTGTGCATCTTTTATTAATTCATTATTTCATTCTTTCGGCCCAAAAGCACCGCAACTGAGCGGCCCACCGGGAAACATCCCGACTCCCCCGATTACCCCGCACTCTTCTCTGCTGTAGGCTCCTTCCTCTCAATAAACTTGCTGCCTCTCGCTCAAAAAAAAAAAAAAAACATGCAAAAACCTTGCCGGGGCAAGAGCTAGCGGGTGCAAGAGTGATGACGGGTTGGGTGTAAGGCCAAGGCGAGAACAGGTTTGGGCGAGAGCGAGTGGGGGCGGTCGCAAGGGGGGAATTATCCAGGGCGAGGGCCTACATCGCCGCTTGCGGCTTTAATTATTATTATGTTTATTTTTTATACGTACTATAAGCATTCCAGTATGCGCCCATACATATACAAACACACACACACACAGGTACACGCCATTCACCCACAATTCCGCCATCGCCCCGTCACCACCGTCGCACCACTACATCACCACCGTCACTATCCTCATTTTTCCCTCTTCCTCCCTTCTTTCTTACTTTTTTGTAGTCTTTATTGCATCGCTCTTCATTGCGAAAGTACTAATGGGGTAATTCTGCAGCCAGCAGCCGCCGTCACTACCTGGCGGATCTCGCGAAAGTACGCGAAGAGACCACGGAAGTGAAACGACAACTAGCCAGTGAGCTCACGGACTCTGCTAAATTACAACAACTCCTCACAGAATGTGAAGGGCACCAAAACGATCTTCACAAAGAATTGTGACATCCAAGAAGAAGAAATTTGACCGAGACGCGGCTGACTACACCAGTGGCCACGTATACCAATGGAGGAATCGGACTCCGCGAACCAAACGCGGCTCCACAACCACACAAGGAGCCCGAGGAGGTAATTCTGCAGCCAGCAGCCGCCGTCACTACCATGATACATTGATTGACACTGATTCTGAAAGTAGCTCGTATTCTCAATCCTCCAGCAGTTCTTTTTTGGACGGACGCAGAGAGGAAACCCACCAACGCCAAACGCGAGGAAGAAGAAATGCAGGCGGGGGAAGGGCACCACACGCAAGAGAACCATACGAGACGAGACAGACACGGAGGTAAAAAATGTAATCAACTTATCGAGTAAAGAACTGTCAGTACCCTGTAGCATAGCTCTGAGCAGAGGCTTATCCTTTGTGCCTACTACCTACTGCAGAGACTTTGATGTCATAGTTGATTTACAGAAGTTTTTCCGTACTCTCAGACTCAAAGAGTTTTTTAACAACAACAAATCTAATCCCCTCCTTGTCACTCCAGGAGCAGATACACTTGAGAACACGATACCAGCAGATGTACCCAACACCAACGAACAACTCCAGGCTGGCCCAAGAACACCCTTCAGAGGTAAAAGTTCTTTCATTCCACCACCCAAAAGAAATGCTTCGATCGACACATACTGTAGACTCGTTGAACTAGATGCCTCCCAGCTACTCAAACAGAAGCGACAATACACAGTATACAATCTCACCACTGAACAGAGACGAGCATTGGACGCTCTAAAAAAGATGACTCTGTTGTCATCAAAAGCGCAGATAAAGGCGGAGCAATTGTGATTCAAGACCGCACAGCGTATGTGAAGGAGGTGCATAGACAACTGGACAATCAAACTATCTATAAAAAACTTGACCACAACCCGATCTCTAAATTCAAAAGTATGATTACACACAAACTTGAGCGGGCTCTGGCCAACAATGACATCACTAAACAGGAACATGCATTCATGACTGTGGAGTGCCCAGTCATACCAGTTCTATACACTTTGCCTAAAATCCATAAAGAATACACTGATGTGCCCCCAGGCCGACCCATTGTATCAGCCATTGGCTCGCTCACTGAAAAAATCTCTGCATTTGTTGATTTCTTCCTTCAACCTCTAGTCACAACACTGCCCTCATACATCAAAGACTCCATGGAGTTCCTCAAAATGCTTAAAACAATTAAGGTCCCAGAACAATGTCTTTTAGTCACCATGGACATTGAGTCCTTATACACAAATGTCCCTTTTGAGGGTGGACTACAAGCAACAGAATATTTTTTAAACCAACGAGCTGAAAAAGAACCAAAACAGAATGTCTAATAGAGCTCATAGAAATTGTACTTACTTCCAATTTTTTCATGTTCGAATCTAAATTCTTTCTTCAGATTTCGGGAACGAGCATGGGGTCAAAGATGGCCCCCAGCTATGCGTCCCTCTTCTGCGGCTTCTACGAACAGGACCTGGTTTTCAACCCAGCCCGCAATCCACATCTGCAACACATCGCCAATTGGACGAGATACATAGACGACATCTTCTTCATCTGGAGCGGCACCAGAGAACAGCTGGAACAGTTTCACACATTTTTAAACACAAACTGCGTTCTCAAATTCACCAAAGAGTGCGACGCCCAGAGTATGAACTTTCTAGACATTACCGTTTACCGCGAGTCCAACAAACTATGTTCAACTCTGTACAGAAAGACCACCGATCGAAACTCAATTTTACATGGAAAATCGTTCCATCCAGTTCCTTTAAAAAGAAGTCTACCTATCTCTCAATTTAACCGCTTGCGCCGTAAATGTAGCTCGGAGGCACATTATCAGATCGAAGCGGATGACATGGAAGTACGTTTTCAACTAAGACAGTACAAACAATCGTGGATCACCGGAGCACGCAAAAAATTTGACACTATGTCCCAAGAGGAGTGCCTGGCACACACCAAAAATAAACAAACTGCTACGAGAGCCAATTGCATTCTTCAGTACTCGCCCTTGGGCCAAGACTTTGAAAAAATCATCAAAAAACACTGGCACATAATCGAATCGGATCCTGCTTTCAAAAATGTTTTCTCACTTCCACCTAGAGTGGTGTACAAAAGACCGCCCAATTTGAACACCATGCTAGTTAGGGCCAATCTGCCGACCCGTTCTCAACCCCATTTCTTGACGATTGTACCACAGGGCAACTTCCGGTGCAGCCACTGTACACAATGCAACTTCACTCAAAAAATGAAAACATTCAAATTCAATCACCCAAGAACCGGTAAATCTTATCCTATCAAAGGAGTGATCAGCTGTAACACCAGTAATGTAATCTACATGCTCAAATGCCCATGTGGATTGGCCTACATTGGGAAAACTTCTAGACCACTAAAAATCAGAATTTCCGAACACAGAAGCAATATCAGAAACATGGACACTAAAAGCTCAGTTGCTGTCCATTTCACTCAAGCACACCACAATGTAAGCACGCTACGTTATACTGGTATTGAACAAGTTAAACTCTCTAACCGTGGCGGGGACATAAATGCTGCTCTACTAAAAAGAGAAGCGTTTTGGATTTATTCTCTCGATACACTCCATCCAAAAGGGCTCAACGAAGACTTCGATCTGAGACCCTTCCTTTGATTTACCGATTGTGTACATTTCTACTTCAGTGTTTGTACAGCTATTTGTTTATGTACATCACTGCAGCATTATGATTCGACATGGTTCTCTCTCAGTGGTAAAGGTTTTCACACTCTAGAGTGCTCAGGCAAAATAGGTTCTGTGCCTCATTTAGCAAAAAAATGCTCAGTGTCATCGTGTATCAATACTGGCCTTTGTAAATGTTTTACCAATACTGATCCGTGTAATATATTGTACATAGTGTTTTTTCTTGTCATGTACATAGATCTACACTCTTTTCTATACTGTGGTCTTTATTCTATTCTATTGTGGTTTCTGTTATCACCTTTCAGTGGCTATCCATCATAGATCCCTTTTTTTTTTTATTTACCTACTCATGGGTGTTTTGCCCATTTTTGATTGTTCTTTGATGTGTGCGCACACATACCATGTATGTAAACTTTCATTCGTAGAACACGTGATGTATGACATGTGATCACTCATGCAATCCTGTGTGTCATGTGATCCGTGTGTCATGTGATCAACCAATCATGACTATATATACCGGTGTGTAGCCAACATTTTATTGTCTGACAAAGGGCGACGCAACGCCCGAAACGTTACTTTGTGGTGCTTTAAAATATATTTCTTGGGAGCGCAATAGCGGTGCAGAGTTTTTATTCTTTGATTTCACGTATTATTGAACTCTTGCACGCTACTTCACGGACCTGTATGTGCGTGTCCGTCTAAACCCTCTTGAAAGTACTAATGCACCTTGAACTTTTGCATATTTTGTCATGTTTACAACCCTAAACATAAAGATTTTATTTTGATTTTTTTACTCAAAGTTCACACACAAGTAACAGACAACTGTGAGGTGAAAGCAAAATGATACATGATTCTGTTATTTTTCAAAAAATAGAAAAGTGAAAAGTGGGGCGTGCATAAGTATTCATATAGCATTTTCTGAGTGCATTAAATTGCCTTTATAACATTCCTAATGACTGCAGAATGTTCACACCTTGCCCTAACCATTAAATAGAGGCCACCTGTGTGTAATCTACTCTCAGTATAATTCCAGCTGTTCTGTGAGGGCCTCAGAGCTATGGTCAGAGTGTATTGGTCACTAAGCAACATCATGAAGGCCAAGGAGCACACCAGAGAGGTCAGGGATAAAGCTGTGGAGAAGTTTAAAGCAGCGTTAAGTTATACAAAGATTTCCCAAGATTTGAACATCTCACGGAGCACTGTTCAATCCATCATTCAGAAATGGAAAGAGTATAGCACCACTGCGAACTTACCAAGACATGGGCGTCCACCTAAACTAACAGACCGAACAAGGAGAGCACTGGTCAGAAATGTAACCAAGTGCCCCAAGATAACTCTGGAGGAGCTGCGACGTACTGCCGCTGAGCTGGGGGAATCTGTACATGGGACAACTATAAGTCGTACTCTACACAAATCTGGCCTTCATGGACGAGTGGCAAGAAGAAAGCCATTATTGAAAGGAGGCCATAAGAAATACCGTTTGAAGTTTGCTAGAAGTCATATGGAGGACACAGCTACCATGTGGAAGAAGGTGCTTTGGTCAGATGAGACAAAAATTGAACTTTTTGGCCCAAATGCAAAACGTTATGTATGGAGCAAACCTAACACTGCTCATCGTCCTGAGTGCACCATCCCCAGTGTCAAATATGGTGGGGGGAGCATCATGCTATGGGGCTGCTTTTCCTCAGCGGGGACTGGGAAGATTGTAAGAATAGCTGGGAAGACGGATGGAGCCAAATACAGAGATATTTTGTTCACAAACGCTCTCCTTCTAATTTGACAGAGCTTGAGTTGTTTTGTAAAGAGGAATGGGCTAAAATGTCAGTCTCTAGATGTGCAAACCTTGTAGTCATACCCCAGAAGACTTGCTGCTGTTATTGCAGCAAAAGGGGGTTCCACAAAGTATTATGCTGCATCCACACCGAACGCCTCTTGGGCGTCAAAAAAGCGCCTCATGCCCGTAGTTGGACACTTGTGCTTACTGAAGTCAGACGCTTGTCACAAATGTCACCGAGCGTCAAGACTCCCTGGCCGTGCGTCAGCTCAGAGTGTGTTCGTAGCCATCTTGGAAGCAGCTCTTGCCTGAAAACTGCAGTTGTTCGGAAGCTAGTCTCCCTCTTTTCTCCTGCCATGTCCTATTGATCTTTAACTATACCCCCATGGCCTACGCAGGATCTCCCCAGTATTTAAGCTCATATCCAGCCCATACGTTTGAAGGGACATTGGTGACAAGTGACTATAGGCTAGGTTAGCCCGGTTAGCTTGTTGCGATCGCCTACAGCTCATTGTTGATTAAAAAAAAAAAAAGTGCAATAAACCACAAGCCCAGCTCAGTGTGTGGCCATCATAAAGGCTGTTCTGTGTAGTTAAGGGCTTTATTGACGTTATTACTTGTTTTTATGGGGTCAATGCAAGCTATCTGCTGCTAAGCGGCTAGCATAGAAATAATGCTATGCACAGCTAGCTCGGGAAGAAAACAGATCGACTACGGCCCGTTGTAGATAAAATGTGAGCAATAAACTTACAAATAAACAAGCCTGTGTGTGATCATTGTTACACGGTTGCTTTATGTAGATGGGGCTTAATAGACTTTATTCGTGCATATTTCTCGTTTTCACATCGATTGGCTTGTAGCCGCTTTGGGAATGCTCTGTGCATCATCAAGACCCAAACACATTCCCAGCACAGATCCAGACACTCAAATATGTTTTCTTGTCGCCGCTTTTAATCCTGGGTGTTTAGGTAAATGAAACACTGATGTGTGTCTTTGTAAAAGTCCCAGAGCTGCTGTAGCTCCTGTTCACAATGAAGCTAATCCTCCATGACTTGTTTAATGAGAATGAGGAACCCACACTTCAAGAATACACGCACTTCTCACCACATCACCGGACTTTCTCCAGATTAGATCTGTTTCTCATTAGCAATTAATTAACCAAATTAGTTCAGTATCAGTTTGGACGATTATGATTTTAATCGATTTTATTGGAAATAAACGTGAGTAAAAAATAATACTTACCACACACCTCCAACCTTGCAAAAATAGTTTATTAGGATTAGGTCAATGTTTTGGTCATGAGACCTTCATCAGGCAAACTGGAAACAAACTTAAAAAGATCTCCTGATTTTTCATATGAAAAAAACTGCCCAGAGTCCTCCACATTAATATTTAGATTTCAAATATAGCCCACAATTTGGCCCATTACAAATTGTTAGTTCTGCTTTAAATATTCCTTGTCTGCTCTCAAAAGTAAAACTTTAGTTACTTGTGTAACTACAGATTGTTTTTTTTCCATTTGCTGTAAACAGGTTTTTAACATACATGCATCCACACTGAAAGAAAAGATTCATGGGGCCAGCTGATGAAGCTTAAAATTAAATGCTTTTTGAACTTAAAATATAAAAATCCTTTGTGCTCTTAACTATATCAAATTGAAGAATAAACAAACTAAGTTGCACTGGCTCATATCATTCAAACGTGTCTCATCTTAAATATGTGTCGTTTATCAGAACAATTCGCTTACAAGTGTTTTCAAAAAAATTGAGTTCATAAATATGCAGCAGGGGGCAGCACTACGAACCATCAGCTGAATCAGTGCCTACAGGGGCAGCAGAAGAAGGAAGGGGAGGGGCCATGAAAGATTCAAATGAACGATAGCTGAACTTATGTTTTTCACCAGCAGACTCTTATTTTTGGATTAATGGGTGAGTACTTTTTGTTTACTTTGATATTTAGTACATTACCTGTACAGAGTTTTGAATTTGGTGTGCAATAGCACACATTATCCGTTTTTTGTTGTTTTTGTCTTTGATTCTTGATTTTGGAGACAGTTTGGCTTTACTAAATTGTCTGCATGAGTTTTCCAAGTTTTATATATGTCCATTTATGTGTGTACAATACACTGTTGGTTAAAATACACATTTAACATTCATTTTAAAGTAGTCATTTAGCCAAGTAATTTTATTTTCTCCAAGGTCACCAGACTTGATTTAATTCTTACAGCAAATGTCTTCCTCTTTGTGTTCCAAGTGTGAATAAAAGAAACAACATACATACGCAGAGAACATTCTCTCTATGAAGGCAAGAAGTAACTCAAGACACCGATCGTTGACCTCACAGAAAGATGACCTGCACTGTTTCTTCCATGCCAGGTATTATTATTGATTTTAGTTTGTGTTTCCTTCATTATGACTAATTTCTGTGTTTTATTTAGAGAATTGCAACGTTAATTTCAAGACGATGTTTATGGAAAAACTTGACAAATGTTCTCCAACAATCCTGACGATGGTGTTGGCCAAAGGTGGAGAAGACAGACAAGTTACATCAGGTAAGATTTAAATTAGGTTTAGTCATTTCAGTTGTTCATTGTTTGGGTTTGTTAAAAATAATGTACACATTTTTTGCTACAATTATTATTATCATTATTATTATTTTTGTAATTAACTTTATATTCTCCATGCAGATTAGAATAAGTCCATCAGGGGACGGTGGGAGTTTGCCATTCAGGCCGTCATGATCCAGCTCAGAGGAGGAGGATCTTCTGGGAGCAGTTGGTAAGTTTCTATCCCTACACTGTTTACACCAGTATTACATTTAAGAGACAATTTCATGGCTCTTATTAGATTGTTCCAATACCTTTATTGGCACTATATAATGAAAAGTTGTTATTTTCATTCTGAATAGAACCTTCAACATTCTGTACTGAGTGTCGCATACCAATAATGCTGCAGACAAGCTTGGGGTCACAACAACAAAAAAAGGTTGAGAACCACTCCTCTATATGTTATGTTCATGACATTCTATAATGTGATGTCATCATTTCATATGGAGGGTAGGAGGCTATATAACTCTATGGGAGAGATACTTATTGAAAATCTCCAAATGACCCTGATCATTATTTATTAGTGACTGGATCCACAAACCTAATATTCACTTTTTGACAGGAAGTGCTTTAGCAAACCAAGACCAAGCACATCATTTTGATTATTGTTGAACTTTGTGACCGTTTTTTTGGGGTAGGCCTACAGGTTCAAATGACATCACAACAATAAAAACGGTGTAAAACTGAGTTGGTGAACAGGTAAGTAAGTAAGTAATATTTATTTGTATAGCACCTTTCACAGACAAAAGCCACAAAGTGCTTCACAACACAGTTAAAAATCGAAATTACATACCATATAAAAAGGGTCAGAACAACACAGAAATCATAGCAGCCCAAAAGTAGCTAATTAAAGGCTTGAACAAATAAATGAGTCTTAAAGGTGCTATGCGCAACTGTAAATGTTAAAAATAACCGTTTTCTAACCCATACATGCTTAAACAATTGCCTGATGTGCTGAATGAGTTCCTGTCTGATCACTGTGATTGCCCCTATAACCCTGTGCAGTCAAATAAATAAGAGGGATTCGGGTCGGAATCTTAAGGTTTGAGCCTGGGCGTGACGTCATGCACGTTCACGCTCACCTGGCTAGCTCTGGGGAGTTTGTGTATTCCGCCATTACCCGCATCAGCGAAGACTCCAGCGACTTTGCCAAAGTAGAGGATGGATTGTAAGAGAAGATGAACTCTAGTTCATCCCAAACAGCAATGCAAACTCCACGTAAGATAAAGATAAAACGTTTGTCTAGTTCAACCAAAAGGGGCAAATTGGAGTCAGACAGGCGTCGGAGTAAGACGAGAGTCAACATCGGAAAGGCAACAACAAATGGGGAGACCTCAGCTCCGCTCTCGGGCTCAAACGGACCCTCAGTTGGCTTTCTTCTTGCTAAAATGGTAAGATACAGTCTGTAATGTCTGATACGGTAAATCTATGTGAACAAATGACGATGCGTAATAGTTGTAATGCTATGTGTTTAGCGTGTAGTGTAGCGTGTAGTGTAGCGTGTAGTGTAGCGTGTAGTGTAGCGTTAGCTAAATGTAGAATCAGAATTGGTTTTATTGTCATGGTCAGTGGACTGGTTCACAAACTAGGAATTTTCTCCGGAGCAATCGTGCAACATAAAACATATAACATAAAAGATGCTAACTATTTTTGTGTATGGTTTACCGGTAGCCTTTTGTGTTTGGCTAACGTCTTCAAAATGATGTAAAATGCTAAAAGGTGCTCATGTCCTTGACCAACACGGCTGAATTTTCAACGCTGTTGTGTATATATGTTTTCTTTTTCGGCAAAATCAGTAAAATGTTCCCGGGAATGTGGTACATTTTGCATGTAGTTTATATGAGGTATGAGGGGAGAAAACATGTTACTTGATAGGCTAACGTTGCTGTTACTGTGTACTCGATTCTAATCAATTGTTATTTGTGAAGAGTGCAGCCCATATACATTTGCATTCATAGTCTAGACCTAGTTCAGACCTGGTGTAGTCCTGGTTGTGTTCTGAGTTAGTCCTCCTGAGTTGGTCCTGGTTTAGATGGTGTGTAAATTGCAAATAAATAATAATAATAATCTCTCTTTACTTCGTCTGAGGTCAATAATGTATTCATGTGCATTTTTTCAAACATTATTGGCTAAGATACTTTGTTTTCTTTTGTACAGGATAGAGTTTGAACAAGAACTGGCCACAGACCCATATGACTCCGATTATGTCGCCCCTATATCTTTGTGGTATGTTTTGTCATAATGCAATTCCTACAGTCTTTTCCTTGTAAAGGTGTGAATACATGTTTTTGTTACACAGCACTGGTGGTCCAATGCAGAATCAAATGGATGAACTTCTCATCATTGGGCTAGAAGAAGCTGTCATGGACATGTGACCGGGTCTGCAGTTATAGTGGAGTGGGTGAGTACTAAGTGTCTATGTAGTGTTTTATAAAAAGTCATGAACAACAATATCAAATGGAAAATAATGTAGGTGCATTTGTAATGCTTATTCTTTATCTGCATAGTTTTGCCCACGTGGACACAAGTTGTGGATGTGAAACAGCCAGCCGTTGCTCAAACATGGGACGCAAGGACTTTTTGCTTGCAGCAAACGGGCTATTGTCTGGGAATAATTACACCAAGATCGCCCTCTTCTTCAAATACATGAACATGAGAATGGTGACATCTTCTACTGTGGGATACAGCATTTCTACTGCGTACCAGCTGTAAGGGAGTTTTGGACAGAAAAGAGGGCTGCCATTATCAACCGATTACAGACTAAAAACAGTGTTGTTGCCCTTGGTAAGTAATAAACTGTATGTATTTGCAAATCTTCAAATAGCTAACATGCATCTGTATTTCTGTTTTAGCTGACGAATGGAGTCCTCAGGTAATTCAGTGGTTTATGTGCTTTGTCTCTGGACTTTTTTTTTCCGTAAGTAAATCTGAATAATTTTTGTATTTGAGATAATGTAATGTTTGTGTTTTATAACAAGGAGAGATGAATGGAGAGGGGTGTTTTCCATTCCCTACGCCCCGGATCTACCTTTGCCTTTTCATATGAAGCCAGGACATTTCTTGCAGCATTGGACTACAACCACCACAACCACAAAGGCCAAGTGTTGTAAGTGATTACTTTATGACTTTCCTATATAATGCATGTTTTGGGAACTAATGTCATAATTTGTTCTGCAGGCAAGAACGACTGTACAGCAAGAAGTCACAGACCGGATACAAAGAGGCAAAAGACTACAGTTACATCCCTGACCTGCAGACAAACATTCTAGGAATACAACTTCAGTCTGCAGGAGAACTCTCAAGAAAACGAAGCTTGAGACCAGATGACCCTTGGTTTCTGGGACCTCTGTTTGGCATTGTGCCCCTCCTACAGCTGATCCATGCACGGTCTCTTTCCCTGCAAATATGACCTTGTACTGAGTGAACTAATTCCATGTTATGTGTACAGGTAACCTTTTTCCCCCTTCTAAATGTCTAAACTAGTGAAACTGTTTGGGGCACTACACACCTTGCTCAGGGACAGTAGTTGAAAAGTATTGGCACAATTCACAGAAATGTTTATCAATGTGTACTGTCCCTGTCAAAATACCTAATAAATAAATCAGCACTGTTGTAGGCTATTTAGGTAAATCAGTTCAGCTTTGTGGAGTGATGTAAAATGCTGGTATGTAAGCTTCATAATTAGAAAACAATGTTGAGCAAATTAGTCTCTAATAATGATATACTGCTATTGGAATATGCTACTTAGCAGATTAATAAAACAGGCTACACCCCAGTAAATATTCGGTGGATTAGGCTGTTTTAGCTTAGAAGGTAATGTCAGAGCCATTTGATTATTAGTTTATTAGCTTGAGACATTTTAGTACTTTTTTGACCAACAATAGGGTGTTTGGTGTGATTCTTATTTTTTTTTAGCTTATACAAAGTAATAACTTATTCATGAACGCATTTCCATTATAATCCAATCATAACACAAAACAGGTAGAAATGGTAAATGGTAAATGGTCACATTTTATATAGCGCCTTTCTACCTGCTTTAGGCACTCAAAGCACTTTACATCAAGGAACCAGTCACCCATTCACACTCTCATTCATACACCAGTGTACGCAGAGACTGGAGGCAAGGTGGGTGAAGTGTCTTGCCCAAGGACCCAACGACAGTGGGCACCTGTGGGATTCGAACCGCCGACCCTTTGGTCACAAGACGACCCACTCTACTCTCTGCACCACCATCGCCTGAGAGTAGAGTGGGGCGACGGTGAAAATGGTGAAAAACGTTTTCTCCTATACTACCCCCGTTTTTCCTCTCAAACATTAATATGTAGTTTACTCAAATGCAAATTCCATTCACATATTCAAAATAACTTACAGATTTATAACTTTCTTACCTCTGTAGACATTACGAGTCTAAACAAAAGATTTGTGTAATCGCTGTCGCTGTTGTGTTCTTAACAGCTCGTGCTCGTGCAAGCGTGCGTGTGTTCCATGAGCGTGCACAACTCTGCATGCAATTCTGCTTGTCGTCAAAGGGGTCATAGTTCTGCAAGAACTCATAAACTTGCGTTGTGCACCTTTAAGGTTGCTTTTAAAAGTATCAACAGAGTCAATAGAGCGCAAAGAGAGCGGAAGATCGTTCCAAAGCCTGGAAGCAACAGCCTGAAAGGATCGGTCACCTCTAGTACGAAAACAAGTGCGTGGAACCCTCAGCAGATTTTGATCCACAGACCTCAGAGCCCGAGCAGGGTGTAGGGCTGGATCAAAAAACTGAGGTAAGAAGGAGCTTGACCATGCAAGGCTCTGAAAGCTAGAACCAAAATTTTAAACTTGATCCTATAGGACACTGGCAGCCAATGAAGTTGTTTTAAAATAGGAGATATGTGGGTCCTCCTGTTAGTGCGCGTCAGAATTCTCGCTGCAGAGTTTTGCACTAGTTGCAGTCGAAAGAGCTCCTTCTTGTTAAGACATGCAAACAAACCATTACAATAGTCTAAACGTGAAGACACAAACGCATGAATGATAAGCTCCAAATCATTACGTGCGACCATATTCCTAAGTTTAGAAATGTTCCTTAGTTGAAAGAAGCAGTTCCTTGTTAGCTGCTTACAGTGCTGGACTAATGACATGTCTTTGTCAAAAATAACTCCCAAGTTTCGAAGACTTGGCTTCGCAGACTGGCCTAAGTCACCCAGGTACTGTTTAATCCCAGGAATTGCATCATCAGGTGCGATAACCAGTGTTTCCGTTTTGTCTGCATTGAGCTGCAGAGAGTTATCGCTGAGCCATTGTTTTATTTCCACTAGACAATGGAGCAGAGAGTTTAGCTTCTGGATTTCCGACGGCTTAAAGGAACAGTAAAGCTGGATATCGTCAGCAAATAGGTGGAAAGAAACATCACTGAACCTTTGGATGATCTTTCCCAAAGGAATCAAATACAACAAAAATAAAACAGGACCCAAAACGGACCCTTGAGGCACTCCACACAACAAACCCACAGACTCAGACCTTATTTGGTTAGCTGTAACACTGAAGCTACGCCCAGATAAGTATGAGGAGAACCACTGTAGAACTGCCCCCGACAGTCCTACTTGATCCCTCAGTCTTTTCAGCAGAACCTGATGGTCAATGGTGTCGAATGCTGAGGACAGATCCAAGAGAACTAGAACAGTGCATTTCCCAGAATTCATGAATCATCATAATGTCGCTGGACACTTTCAGTAAGGCCGTTTCCGTAGAGTGTTGCTTACGGAAACCAGACTGAAACGGCTCATGGATGTTACTTTGATCCAGGAAGAACATAAGCTGTTCACAGACCACCTTCTCAAGGATCTTGGACAGGAACGGGAGTTTCGAAATAGGCCTAAAACTATTAAGATATGTCGGGTCTAACCCTGCTCTTTTTAGTAATGGCTCCACTATGGCATGTTTAAAGGCACTGGGAAACACGCCAGTTGACAAAGAGACATTAACCATTTTGGTAACACAAGGGCCGATTACCTCGAACACTTTTTGAAAGAGCCTGCAAGGAAGGGTGTCAGGTAAGAATTATATTGTGTTACTATGGTAACCATCAAATGCTGAATCCTGGGCTTGGATTATCTCTGTAATGGCTGGACCTATACACATGAAACAAAAATGGTCACACGGTTTATTGTTCAGCACAAGTGAACTGGTTCAATTACTGTCTTATGAAAGGGTCTGAAGGTGTTTACAATATTCAAAATAATGTTATATAAGCAATTTATTTAGGAATTTACAGTGTAAAAGAGGTTATGCATGTGATGTCCATTATGTAGCAACAGCATGGCAGATAGCGTCCATCACTGCAACAGAGCCAAATACCAAATGAGTGTCAAGTCTGAATTGTTTTCGGTGACTTCACACTCTGTACGTAATGCTGAAAGTTATATTTTAAATTTAGAAAGTTTATTCAATGAACTAAAACAACAATTTGAATACACAGGACGACGGCAGGAACGGTGCCACAGAAAGTGCAACGCAGAAAACCATGAAGACCCATGAAAACTGCAGAGAGAACCAACTACTAAAGCTCCACTCGTCACTGAAGCGACTCCAGTCCTGGAAGCCTCTGATGTTCAGTTCTGCACTTTACTCATGCAGTCAAACCTCTGCTGCCCCAAACAAGTGAAGATCTTTGTCTTAGTTTCTTCACGTACCCCTGAATCATTGAGCGTGGGGTATAACCATAGTTTTGGAACCACTTTTCTAAAATCAATGTCAAATGCCAAGTTGGACTTGTTCTTGGTTTAAAACATAATATTGTGTTGGAACACCACATTACATTCTTCAATTTAAAAAGTGTTTGTGTAATTGTTTGCATATAGGCCTGTTTGTAGAACGATTGACAGCTTAATAAAATTGCAATGTTTTTCTTTAAAATAAATATGTTGCTCAAACTTAAATACAATGAGTGTCAGTTTATGTGATATTTGAGCTGAGCTGAATCAATTATGTTGGGGGGGAATGGCTGAAATTCTGTATTTTTACAACTCAAATTTAACAAAAATAAATCATAAAATTCAAGCTGGCTGAACTTAAAATAAGAACGTTTTCTTGTTTTATATAATTGAGTTGATAAACAATACTAAATTTACAATGAATCAACACAATTTGATAGTGTTGGTCCAAGTATAAAAAGGTATTGCAAAAGGTTGCGGTAATTTTATTAAGTTGAGCCGGTGAATTATTTCTTAGATGTTGGATCGTTTATTTATTTATTTATGTTATATATTATATATTTTACTGGTTAAGCACTTTCTTTCTATAAGGTTAGGTATTGCATGCTTATTAGCAGTGGTTAAAGTGGACTTTGGGAGGTGGTGGAACTCTAGACTCAGAATGCTACATTAGGCCGATATAGGCTGTGTATAGATTACATGTAACAGAAGGTGTTGTATATTATGTTAATTTATTTATTTTTTAAAATAAGTTTTAAACCATTTTACAGAAATACTCCCAGAAAGTTAGGGCAACAGCCAGTCCCACCCAGGAAATTTTGGATTAATCAGATACAAGACGAGTCTAAAGACTCAACTTTAACCGGGCAGATTCAGAGGATCAGCTCAGAGGAAAGATTGTGTGGAAAAGGGCGATATTGTGCTGTAACCGCACGCCGTAACCCTGCGCCACTCCGCACTGTTTATCGCCTTTTCTCTTCATTATGCTTCCTCAATGAATCTTTAAAACCGAAAATATGAGGCCGATTGACTCTCTAAGAGTGGACTTTTGTCCAGTGCAGATTTAGTGAGTGACGGGAATGGATCTGTAATATTATGACGAGGAGAAAGGGAGGATCCTTGAAATACGGGACATTGATTCAATAAGGGACTTTATTTTTAAAAATACGGGACGATTCCGTATTTTAAGGGACGGTTGGAAACCCTAGTCGCTACGGTGCATCTGAAACGTTGTTAAATTGGATGCGCGGCGCACGTAAGGTGAACATGGAGCGGTAGACACGATTTTACGATATTGCCATTTTCCACATCGTCTGTTTTTAAAAGCATGAATGAATCGAATTAATTTGATTTATCGCCCAGCCCTTAACCAAATATGTCAAAGAAAACACCATACATGCAAAAATTATTATTGACCATGCACCAGTGTCAATTACAATATTCACACAAATAAATAAAAACCTTAAACCACATTCAAGGTGGCAATTAAATACATCTCTCCAAGAGGACGCTGACTTTACCTCACTCATCCGGAGCATCTTTTCTGGAGATGAACGACTCTCCAAACATATGTGACCAGTCACAGGAATCAGGGACACAAGTCGATTTTGGGCATTTTGAGATTTTCACAGATTATTAAAGTGTAGTCTCCAAGCTTTCCAACGATGTGTAACACATGGAAACCTGATAATATTTGGAGGTGTAGCGGTGATTTGAAGTTAACAACTCCAAAAAGCTCAAAGGGCTGAAAAACCTCTCCAAAGTTTTGGGCCATTCTCACCTCTCTGCTGTTGGGAGTGACAATAGGGCTCATTTACATCTCATTGGGATAAGCCACACCCCCTGTCAAACTCCCCCTCAAAGCAGTAAAGCACAGGGAGGGAGCAAACAACAAACCATTGTTTACCAGTTTCATTATGTGTATCAGTCTTATTTTTGGTTTCATGTATTGATCTCACCTCACAGCAGAAGGTTGTTATTGTTCTTTGTAATTTTTTAATATCAATTAATAAACTGTCACTGGCTTGAGAACATGTTGTGTAACATCTGTAACTTTTATGCTAAAAATAATTTTAATGTTCAAATCAAAAACTGTGATATATTATAAACAGTATGAGTATGAATCCAAGTATGAATCAGAATCCGAATAGATTTTATTGCCATTGTCATTTTTTGCTAATGATAAATAATAAGCAATAAACTATGGGGGAAAAAGAATATAGCAATCAATAAAGCAAATCACTCAAACATTGCTTAGAGAGCGCTTTTCATACCAGAATGATAAGATAAGTTTACAATATAAAAACAAGAGAAGAGATCTTTGGGTATTTTAATGTTATTGCTCTGATTCATGAAACCTCACACAGTAGACTGTTTCTACACATCATCCCCCCAAAAAAATCAGTCTCTAGATGTGCAAACCTTGTAGTCATACTCCAAAAGATTTGCTGCTGTTATTGCAGCAAAAGGAGGTTCCACAAAGTATTAAGTCATGCTGTATGAATACTTGTGCACTCCCCACTTTTCAAAAATAACAGAAGCATCATCATTTTGCTTTCACTTCACAGTTGTCTGTTACTTGTGTGTGAACTTTCAGTAAAAAAATAAAAATAAAATCTTTATGTTTATGGTTGTAAACATGACATGTGACAGTGAAAATGCTGCTGCGCTTCCCCCAGTCCCTCCCTGTGTCAGCTCCAGCCTCAGGCTGAGAGAGAGTTACAGACTCCGGACATAACTGAAGTTATAACTTTAGAACAGACTCCTGTACTACTTTAGTAATGCACATACAGGAGAGAAAAGGCCGACATTGCGACGTATCGCCGCGCGCGGCCGTATTGTGTTTGTTTCACAACACGTTTTATAGCCACTAAGTGTATCTGGGCATAAAACCGAAAATATGAAGCGGATCTCTCTCAAATAAAAAGTGGCTGAAAGCTAGGGATGCACTGACTACATTTATGGAGTAGTTTAAATTTGTAGAGATCTTGATTTTGTGTAAATAGCAGGTTAATTCCTCGTGACTAGATCATTGTCTCGCATGCTAACACCGGCATGTTAGCACAGCACAGCACACATGGGCACGGCGGCCACCACACCAGCGATAAAAAAAACAATCTTTCACTCACCCGTCTGAAGTAACCTTTGCCTTTTGCTCAGAAAAACTCGGCGTAAATCCACTTTAAAGCGTAGGTAGCGCCGGCCTCTGATATTATAGTAGATCCAGCAGCGGTAAAAGACTTCCTGAGTAATCTTAACCTCCCAACACTCACATCACAGCAAGCAAATATATTAGAAACACAACTCACTACAAGAGAAATAGATAAAGCCTTAAGTGAAATGCTCAATAATAAGTCACCAGGACCAGACGGATACCCAGCTGAATTTACAAACATTTCTGGGACATTTTATCTCCACTATTCATGAGAGTAATATCAGAAATAAAAGCAATTTCGAGTATTCCACCCCATATGAACACAGCTGTTATTATGGTTGTGCAAAAAAACAAATTCACTAGCATCTAAGTTAGAAACGGTCATGGCCTCACTTATTCACCCAGACCAAACAGGATTTATTAAAAACAGACAATATTGCACAACATTCGAAACATAAAGCCGTTATATTGTTCAGATACAAAACTCAGATTTAAACATTATGAGCTATATTTTCCTGAGGCAGCACAGTTTCTGTGCAGTAATCTCATAAAACACATGATCTACTTAAAGGGGCTGTGCGGAACTTAGCAGTTTTGTGCTCGCAATTGCCCCTCAGGCCAAACGCGTAACTGCAGCCTCCATGATAAGCTCGTGCATGAGGCGCTCAGGCTTTACTAGCACCAGAAATAACAGTCCCGTCCTGGTCATTTACAGATTTGCAGGCGTGACTTAAACTGAGGTAAGAAACGTTACAGTTTTGTAAGATATTTAGACCAAATCAGTTTGAGTGAATGTTTTCCAAGATAAAATACTTGAGCAAATGCAGCAAAGTGAATCGAGTGAAGAAGCCATGTAATACAAATAATAATTGACGTTTGAAGGAGGAAAAAAACAAATACTCGTATACTTTGTATGCATAAACGCAGACCTAATTGAAATAATAAAATAATTCCACTGGTAGAAATGCTACTAGGAAAAGCCAAAATCGTCTCTTCAATTCCCTGGGCCCAAAGTTAGCGTAGCTAACTCGTAAACTATATTGTAAACGGCACATGTTCACTTTCTGTAGTCGTTTCACTGCTTATAAATCCGTGAACAGTCATGCTTATTTTGCAGCCAAGAAAAGCTAACATTAGCGACATTATGTTTGTCATTGTAAATACAGCACCATTACCACTGTTACTACTCAAATGTTTTGTAGATACAGCACAATTACTGTTATTACTGACACTTCTAGTCTGCTACTAATACTACACAACTTCTCTGTAGGTATAAAACTATTAGATCAACTATTTTGGTAACTTCCAAATA
Organism: Neogobius melanostomus; assembly: GCA_007210695.1. Classification (NCBI taxonomy): domain Eukaryota; kingdom Metazoa; phylum Chordata; class Actinopteri; order Gobiiformes; family Gobiidae; genus Neogobius; species Neogobius melanostomus. The sequence continues at coordinate 77,586 of VHKM01000760.1, forward strand.
TGATTATTTTATGGCTTGTTTCAGTGAAGTTTGTACAACATGCACGGACAGTCGGACACCGTTGTTTTGAAGCATCAACAACACTTTTCCTCCACGTATTTAGTCATAATTTCTTACCTTTCAAGCAAAAATAAGCTGCGGGTCTTTTGAGAGATTCTCTCAACATTTTCCGATGTTTACTCTGGTTCTTTGCCTACGCCGATCAGACTCGACTTTCGCCTTTTTTGTCACACTCGAATAAACTCTTCGTTTCTTTTCGTTATTTGGGGTCTGGGCTGGAGTTTCGATGGTGCTTGAAGCCGGTCTCCTCTTATTCTCCGCTAAATCCATCCTCCGAAGTTACAACTCGCTCGGCAGCGTCAGTATAAAGGAGATACAGCTAACACTACAGCTAACACTACAGCTAACGCTAGAGCTAATGCTACAACTGACGCTACAGCTAACGCTACAGCTAAAGCTACAGCTTAGCATGAACTCGCATGACGTTATTACGCATTACGCTGTTTTCTTGTTCTCTTGTTCGACCCGAGCATAAACTATTTAAGTGACTTTACAGGCATATAGAGGCAATCGCGGTGAAAAGGCCAGGGCTCATTCTACTCACCAGGGCATTGCTGGAGCATGTATGAGAAAGACATTTAAATTTGTATACATTTATTTGTGGTTAAACTTATGTATAGTCCCTTTAAAGAAAAACTGAAACTGGCATATTTTAATCATATCTTAAACCTTACAGACCAATGAGAATAATGTGTTCATGTATTTAACAAATAATGAACATTAATTTAAAAAGAAAGATAAACCCTCTGACCTGAGCTGCTCCAGTTTACAGTGAGGATTCTTCAGTCCAACAGACAACATCTTCAGCCCTGAGTCCTTCAGGCCGTTGTTACTGAGGTCCAGGACTGTCAGACTAGAGGAGCTGAGGACTGAGGACAGAGCTTCACAGCTGCTCTCTGACAGGTTACAGCTGCTCAGTCTGGAGGAGACGGAACATTTACAATAAGACACAAAGTTACACAAACATAAAAAATAAGAACTGGATTTAAAGAGGGCTGTTAGGCTTTTGCAGGTGTTTAAATCTAAAGAGAAAGAGAAGCTTCTACATTTCAAACTGAGTGAATAACGTTGCGTACTTCAATTCACTCAATTTAATGCTTTTGGTGCCGGGCTGTTGCTGTTGTGACATCACACACATACCCTCTATAACCTCAAACACATCTTGAACAATATTTTACATCTCGTTGGTTAGAAAATGCCACATTGATCTAAAATGTCCACTGGTTTCCTTCCTGGGGCTCAGGAGGAACAGGAGGAGCGTCGCATAAGCTCCAGCAGCTGTGCTCAGAACAGCCACTGGAGAAGATTCAAAGACTATTCAAAGATGTGCAAGTGGCTCGAAGCACAACTTCAGCAGGCTCTAAATTCACTTTGTTTCTAGTTAGCGCTTGTTCTTCTGACTCTGAACTTTAGGAGCAGAGACAATTGTTTAAAAGAGACAGAATAAGAGTCAGGACACACTTTCCCCGCCCACCTCCTCCTCTGATTGGTCCCTTGTTCAGTCAGTCACTCTCTGTCAGCCAATCAGAGTCACTGCTGCTGTGGTCGTGCTCTTTCTCACTTCCTGAAACACTGAACTAATTCAGCAGCTTTTTGGAAAGAGACGATGGTCACACAGGCGTTATTTCAGCTCCTGTTCAGGCTGTTTTTGATGAAGGAACAACATTGTAACATGTTTAACTAGAGCTGCACCATTTGGATAAAAAACTAATTGCGATTTTCCTGACCGATATTTGTGGTTTTAATATTTTATATTTAGCCTGTGTTTAATTTTTCATGTGTCTGAGCATTGAGCATAAACTTCTAAAACTGCTGTTAAACATCACGGTGCTCAGTTATTACATTTCAGCTTCATCAGCAACAAGATACAAATCTGCAAAAAGCAAAGAGGCAAGAGTCTTAAGAGGGAACATACTTAGTTCTAATCATTCTCTAATTAACATAGCACTCTCTTCCTTCCTGTTCAGTGACATAAATACATTCTCTGAATCAAAAGCTGCAAAACGCTGTTTGTTTTAAGAAAATCCGCCTCATATTTACGTCAAAAACCTGCAGTGAAGATGTTACAGTTGGACGAGGCTAAATACAGTGATACGAGCGTACGGTGATGAACGGAGGAGTTTGTCTGTTTTAACCACCTCGACCTGCTCTGTGAGGAAATGATGATTCTGTGACTCAGTCCGACTCACAGGTCGTGAGACTTTGTTTGTTTCTAGCGTGATAATAGTTTGCAGTTTGCTCTGCCCGAGACACACGTGGAGTTTGTTTACAGCGACTGCAGAGACAAACATGATTCTCCTGAAGACACTTTTCATTGACCAACAGCCAAAGGCAGCGAGGCTCCATCATTCTGATTGGAGAACATGTCTGTCACTCAAACAGTGGAGGGCAAGGCCTAAAAAAACAAACCCTCAGCCCTTGAGGTTACGTTACAGCAGCAGCTCAAACCTCAGTTTCAATGTGATAAAGGTTAATCGTGCAGCTCTATGTTTAAAGCTCTAAAAGTGTTTTTACCTTTGACTGGAATCACATTTATAAAACATTGTTCAGATACAAAACTCAGGTTTAAACACTATGAGCTATATTTTCCTGAGCAGCACAGTTTCTGTACAGTAATCTCATAAAAACACACGATCTACTTGTTCTTAAGAAAAACTGACACTGGATATTTAATCATATCTTAAAATATTACAGACCATTAACAATAACTGTGTTCATGTATTTAAAAAATAATAAATATTAATTTAAAAAGAAAGATAAAGCCTCTGACCTGAGCTGCTCCAGTTTACAGTGAGGACTCTTCAGTCCAACAGACAACATCTTCACCCCGAGTCCTTCAGGTCATTGTTACTGAGGTCCAGGACTGTCAGACTAGAGGAGCTAAGGACTGAGGACAGAGCTTCACAGCTGCTCTCTGACAGGTTACAGCTGCTCAGTCTGGAGGAGACGGAACATTTACAATAAGACACAAAGTTACACAAACACAAAAATAAGAACTGGATTTAAAGAGGGCTGTTAGGCTTTTGCAGGTGCTTAAATCTAAACAGAAAGACAAGCTTTTACATTTCAGTTTGAGTGAATAACGTTGTGTACTTGCCATTCAATTTAATGCTTTTGCTGCCGTGCTGTTGTGACATCACTCACATACCCACTATAACCTCAAACACATCCTGAACAATATTTCACATCTCGTTGGTTAGAAAATGCCACATTGATCTAAAATGTCCAGTGGTTTCCTTCCTGGGGCTCAGGAGGAACAGGAGGAGCGTCGCATAAGCTCCAGCAGCTGTGCTCAGAACAGCCACTGGAGAAGATTCAAAGACTATTCAAAGATGTGCAAGTGGCTCGAAGCACAACTTCAGCAGGCTCTAAATTCACTTTGTTTCTAGTTGGCGCTTGTTGTTCTGACTCTGAACTTTAGGAGCAGAGACGATTGTTTAAAAGAGTCAGGACACACTTTCCCCGCCCACCTCCTCCTCTGATTGGTCCCTGTTCAGTCAGTCACTCTCTGTCAGCCAATCAGAGTCACTGCTGCTGTGGTCGTGCTCTTTCTCACTTCCTGAAACACTGAACTAATTCAGCAGCTTTTTGGAAAGAGACGATGGTCACACAGGCGTTATTTCAGCTCCTGTTCAGGCTGTTTTGATGAAGGAACAACATTGTAACATGTTTAACTAGAGCTGCACCATTTGGAGAAAAAACTAATTGCGATTTTCCTGACCGATATTTGTGGTTTTAATATTTTATATTTAGCCTGTGTTTAATTTTTCATGTGTCTGAGCATTGAGCATAAACTTCTAAAACTGCTGTTAAACATCACGGTGCTCAGTTATTACATTTCAGCTTCATCAGCAACAAGATACAAATCTGCAAAAAGCAAAGAGGCAAGAGTCTTAAGAGGGAACATACTTAGTTCTAATCATTCTCTAATTAACATAGCACTCTCTTCCTTCCTGTTCAGTGACATAAATACATTCTCTGAATCAAAAGCTGCAAAACGCTGTTTGTTTTAAGAAAATCCGCCTCATATTTACGTCAAAAACCTGCAGTGAAGATGTTACAGTTGGACGAGGCTAAATACAGTGATACGAGCGTACGGTGATGAACGGAGGAGTTTGTCTGTTTTTAACCACCTCGACCTGCTCTGTGAGGAAATGATGATTCTGTGACTCAGTCCGACTCACAGGTCGTGAGACTTTGTTTGTTTCTAGCGTGATAATAGTTTGCAGTTTGCTCTGCCCGAGACACACGTGGAGTTTGTTTACAGCGACTGCAGAGACAAACATGATTCTCCTGAAGACACTTTTCATTGACCAACAGCCAAAGGCAGCGAGGCTCCATCATTCTGATTGGAGAACATGTCTGTCACTCAAACAGTGGAGGGCAAGGCCTAAAAAAACAAACCCTCAGCCCTTGAGGTTACGTTACAGCAGCAGCTCAAACCTCAGTTTCAATGTGATAAAGGTTAATCGTGCAGCTCTATGTTTAAAGCTCTAAAAGTGTTTTTACCTTTGACTGGAATCACATTTATAAAACATTGTTCAGATACAAAACTCAGGTTTAAACACTATGAGCTATATTTTCCTGAGGCAGCACAGTTTCTGTACAGTAATCTCATAAAAACACATATCTACTTGTTCTTAAAGAAAAACTGACACTGGGATATTTTAATCATATCTTAAAATATTACAGACCATTAACAATAACTGTGTTCATGTATTTAAAAAATAATAAATATTAATTTAAAAAGAAAGATAAAGCCTCTGACCTGAGCTGCTCCAGTTTACAGTGAGGACTCTTCAGTCCAACAGACAACATCTTCAGCCCTGAGTCCTTCAGGTCGTTCTTACTGAGGTCCAGGACTGTCAGACTAGAGGAGCTGAGGACTGAGGACAGAGCTTCACAGCTGCTCTCTGACAGGTTACAGCTGCTCAGTCTGGAGGAGACGGAACATTTACAATAAGACACAAAGTTACACAAACACAAAAATAACAACTGGATTTAAAGAGGGCTGTTAGGCTTTTGCAGGTGTTTAAATCTAAACAGAAAGAGAAGCTTCTACATTTCAGATTGAGTGAATAACGTTGTGTACTTGCAACTCAGTTTAATGCTTTTGCTGCCGTGTTGTTGTGACATCACTCACATACCCTCTATAACCTCAAACACATCTGAACAATATTTTACATCTCGTTGGTTAGAAAATGCCACATTGATCTAAAATATCCAGTGGTTTCCTTCCTGGGGCTCAGGAGGAACAGGAGGAGCGTCGCATAAGCTCCAGCAGCTGTGCTCAGAACAGCCACTGGAGAAGATTCAAAGACTATTCAAAGATGTGCAAGTGGCTCGAAGCACAACTTCAGCAGGCTCTAAATTCACTTTGTTTCTAGTTGGCGCTTGTTGTTCTGACTCTGAACTTTAGGAGCAGAGACGATTGTTTAAAAGAGACAGAACAAGAGTCAGGACACACTTTCCCCGCCCACCTCCTCCTCTGATTGGTCCTGTGATCAGTCAGTCACTCTATGTCAGCCAATCAGAGTCACTGCTGCTGAGGTCGTGCTCTTTCTCACTTCCTGAAACACTGAACTAATTCAGCAGCTTTTTGGAAAGAGACGATGGTCACACAGGCGTTATTTCAGCTCCTGTTCAGGCTGTTTTTGATGAAGGAACAACATTGTAACATGTTTAACTAGAGCTGCACCATTTGGATAAAAACTAATTGTGATTTTTCTGACCGATATTGTGAATCGATTTGTGGTTTTAATATTTTATATTTAGCCTGTGTTTAATTTTCATGTGTCTGAGCATTGAGCATAAACTTCTAAAACTGCTGTTAAACATCACGGTGCTCAGTTATTACATTTCAGCTTCATCAGCAACAAGATACAAATCTGCAAAAAGCAAAGAGGCAAGAGTCTTAAGAGGGAACATACTTAGTTCTAATCATTCTCTAATAACATAGCACTCTCTTCCTTCCTGTTCAGTGACATAAATACATTTCTGAATCAAAAGCTGCAAAACGCTGTTTGTTTTAAGAAAATCGCCTCATATTTACGTCAAAAACCTGCAGTGAAGATGTTACAGTTGGACGAGGCTAAATACAGTGATACGAGCGTACGGTGATGAACGGAGGAGTTTGTCTGTTTTTAACCACCTCGACCTGCTCTGTGAGGAAATGATGATTCTGTGACTCAGTCCGACTCACAGGTCGTGAGACTTTGTTTTCTAGCGTGATAATAGTTTGCAGTTTGCTCTGCCCGAGACACACGTGGAGTTTGTTTACAGCGACTGCAGAGACAAACATGATTCTCCTGAAGACACTTTTCATTGACCAACAGCCAAAGGCAGCGAGGCTCCATCATTCTGATTGGAGAACATGTCTGTCACTCAAACAGTGGAGGGCAAGGCCTAAAAAAACAAACCCTCAGCCCTTGAGGTTCCGTTACAGCAGCAGCTCAAACCTCAGTTTCAATGTGATAAAGGTTAATCGTGCAGCTCTATGTTTAAAGCTCTAAAAGTGTTTTTACCTTTGACTGGAATCAAATTTATAAAACATTGTTCAGATACAAAACTCAGGTTTAAACACTATGAGCTATATTTTCCTGAGGCAGCACAGTTCTGTACATAATCTCATAAAAACACATGATCTACTTGTTCTTAAAGAAAAACTGACACTGGGATATTTTAACCATAACTTAAAACATTATATACCAATGAGAATAATTGTGTTCATGTATTTACAAATAATTCATATTAAACAAATACAAATAATACACATTCAATAAAAAAAGAAAGATAAACCTCTGACCTGAGCTGCTCCAGTTTACAGTGAGGACTCTTCAATCCAACTGACAACATCTTCAGCCCTGAGTCCTTCAGGTCTTTGTTACTGAGGTCCAGGACTGTCAGACTAGAGGAGCTGAGGACTAAGGACAGAACGTCACAGCTGCTCTCTGACAGGTTACAGCTGCTCAGTCTGGAGAGAACACACTGTTTTAGGAGAAGTTTAGAAGGTTCATACTTACATAGACCTCACTCACAGAGCTTTGTTGGAGGCTTTGACCACTGGGATCTGCCTCAGCAGAGCCTCCTCTGAAGCACAGTATTCTTCAGCTCAAACTGCTCCAGAGCTTCTTCTGATGACAGTAAGATGAAGGCCAGAGCTGACCACTGAGCAGGAGACAGTTCACCTTCAGACAGACGTCCTGAGCTCAGGTACTGTTGGACCTGCTTCACCAGAGAACCATCATTCAGTTCATTCAGACAGTGGAGCAGGTTGATGCTTCTCTCTGCAGACACTTCCTCACTCAGCTTCTGCTTGATGTACTCAGCTGTTTTCTGATTGGTCTGGGAGCTACTTCCTGTCTGTTTCAGCAGACCTTGGAGAAGGCTCTGATTGGTCGGCAGTGAAAGACCCAGGAGGAAGCGCAGGAACAAGTCCAGGTGTCCGTTTGGACTCTGTAAGGCCTGGTCCACAGCCGTCTGGTGCAGATGTTTCAGTTTAGGTTTGACTCTGAACAGAGTGAACTTCTGTGTTTTTGTGGAGAGCAGGTTGACTCCAGTGTGGATGAAGGTCTGATGGACGTGAAGAGCAGCCAGAAACTCCAGCACACTCAGATGGATGAAGCAGTAGACCTGGTCCTGGTACAGGCCTGGTTCCTCTCTAAAGACCTGTGTGAAGACTCCGGAGTACACTGAGGCGGCTGCAGCGTCCAGCCCACACTCGCTCAGGTCACTCTCGTAGAAGATCAGGTTTCCTTTCTGCAGCTGCTCAAAGGCCAGTTTCCCAGAGACTGCACCATCTTCCTGGTCTCTGGACTCCAGTGTGGGTCTGCTCCTGTTTTACCATGATACTTGATGTTCTTGACTTTGGCCTGAACCACCAGGAAGTGGATGTACATCTCAGTCAGGGTCTTGGGCAGCTCTGCTCTGGTTTTCAGCACATGCTCCAGGACTGTGGAGAGGATCCAGCAGAAGATTGGCATGAAGCACATGATGTGGAGGCTTTGGGACGTCTTGATGTGGGAGATGATTGTGTGGGCCTCGTCTCTGAACCTGTTCCTGAAGTACTGCTCCTTCTGTGGGTCGCTGAACCCTCGCACCTCTGTCACCATGGAGACGCACTCAGCAGGGATCTGATTGGCCGCCGCGGGCGTGTGGTTATCCAGAGGCGAGCGGAGGGAAGCAGGCTCCCCCTGATGAGGTCACCAGCAGCTCCTCCACTGAGGCGCTCTCTGTGTCCGTCAGGTTCCGGGTCCGGCTGAAGTCCAGAGAAAGTCTGCACTCGTCCAGACCGTCCAAGATGAAGAGCACCTTGAGCTGCTGGAAGCTGCTGAGGCCTTTGGTTTCTTTGAAGAAGAAGTGCACGAGTTCCACTAAGCTGTACTCTGAGCCTCGGAGCACATTGAGCTCTCTGAATGTAAAGGGGAGCAGCAGCTGGACGTCCTGGTTGGCGTTGCCTTCAGCCCAGTCCAGACTGAACTTCTGAGTCAGAAATGTTTTCCCTACGCCGGCCACGCCCTTCGTCAGCACCGCTCTGATTGGCTCTCCTGTCTCTGTGTGCCTCTGAAAATGTCCTGGCAGTGGACGGTTGTCTCTTGGGCTGATTTCCTGGAGTGTTTCTCCATCTGTCCGACCTCATGCTCCTGCTCCTGCTCAGGGTCTGCCACAGTGATGTACAGCTCGGAGAAGCCATCATGAAACAGCCTTCTGGGGCCTTTTTTGCAGAGACTCTCATTCAGGAACTTAAACTTGGACTTCAGTGTTGGTTTAAGGAGATTCTGACACTTTGGGATCATCACTGTGAACAAGCAGAAACAAGATAAGAGAGGCCCACAGAGCAGGGCCGCTGCCTGAACACTGGAGGAGATATTAAGTATGACCTCATCCTCTGGCAGAGTCATGTCCTGTTCCAGCTAGAGTTGTCACGATACTAAAATAAAACTTGATTCTCGATACCGATTTCGATACCACAGCAATATATTCTTTTTTCTGTAGGAAACTTTTCTCTCTTTTTCCTTCGGCGCTGTTTTATCTACATTACAGAACACTCCACACTATTTTAGTTTATTGGTTGTATCTGTTCTTGAGAATTATTGTAATAAAAGTGTAATCTGTTCTCTTAATAAAAGTCAAATGCTAAAATTATGCTAGGCAATATAAACAACAATTACTGGACATCTCTGCTGTCACATTTAGGAGCAGAACAGTGCATTCATTCAGACCAAACAATGTTGAAACTGGCCTTTAATATTCCTCTAAATATCCATGAGTCAAGTACAGAAAGTAAACATGTAACTGTGCAGTGACCCTGGGATCATTTCATATTGTTGAGAATTTTAGGAGAAAAAACGGCTAAATATCCAATGCTAACTGATACACGTGAACCAATGGACAACGGCCAATGTCTTAACGTCTAGGTTAACACATGAATAGGGACTAAGCTAACATTAGCAACACTAGCTAATTCTACAGTTTCTATAAAAACGGAAATTTCATATGATATGTAGCAAATTAAACGTTTTTAGATTCATTATTATTTGCTAAACTGCAATTTTAAAGTAAGTATTTTTTTAGCATTAGGAACATAATACTTCCATTTAGAACTAAGTTTACAGAGCAGAGCTTTTTTCCCACAACCCTTGAACGCCTCAGAGCCTCCCGGTGGCAAATTTTATCTTTGGCAGCCATTGATAAGTGGAGCTCCGACCATGACGTCGCCTCAACAAAACAACACTATCTTAAACTAATCCAAATTAACCGCATACCTGACCCCAATCCAAACCCTAAGGCAGAGGTGTCGAACTTGTTTTGGGTCGTGGGCCGAAATTCAGCTCCCACGAAGGACTGTGGCCTAATAAATAACAATGGCTTACACCTATTGCGCTTTATCAGCCTGTGTCACATGTTTCTCAAAGTGCTACATTAAATCATTATTCATTCTTTCCACACTCAATGGCGGTAAGTTACTATTGTAGCCACAGCTGCCCTGGGGCAGACTGACCATTTACCACATAAACAGTGCCTTGCAAAAGTACTAAGACCCTTAAACTTTTGCATATTTTGTCATATTTACAACCCTAAACGTAAAGAATTTATTTTGATTTTATTTTTCATTTTTACTGAAAGTTCACACACAAGTAACAGACAACTGTGAAGTGAAAGCAAAATGATACATGATTCTGTTATTTTACAAAAAATAGAAAAGTGAAAAGTTTTTAAATATTTAGGCTTAAGTACTGCATTTGGGCAGTTTTTAAATGCACATTTGTCAGGAACCGTGATAGCTATCATCACAAACTAAACTTTGCTGGATCAGTTTTGACCTGATTGTTAATATAAGAGCACTTAGAACTAGGGGGCGCTGTAAATTATTTACATGACAAAAAAAATATTTAGTAAACATGTTAAATGGTATGATATTAGCATGACAATTACATATGTATTATATCATGTATTGACAATCAACATGAGTACAAATATTTGTTTTTAAAATGTTATTTTGAAAAAAAATAGCAAAATTAGAAATTACTAGATTTCCCATGAACCCCCTCCCTGCATCTTTATGTCCATCGCCGCCATATTTGAAGTTCTGTAGTCAGACATTAGTCTTAGACTTTAGGGCTGTAAACATGAATAAATCTAAATAAACCACCCATAAACTGTAGCAGAATTATTAAGAACATTTAGGAACTATGGAAACTATGCTTACTTCACATATACGTTTTACAATTTTAATGTATCACATTAGTTACTGTTAGCCGAGTGGGTGCACTATTGTGTTAATGCTAACTAGGGTTGACATCCTTAAACCCTGTGTGTTTAGACATCAAATAAACCAGCGGAACTACTTAATATCGATAAATTACTGAGGTAGACCTTAAAATTAGGCAAATATTCGGATGGCTATTATTTTAACTTTTTCCACCACTACGTGGTTCCTTGGTAACCACAAACAAAGGTCATGAGCTTCAATAAACGTAATTCGTTGTAATGTTTTCTATGTTTTGATTTTGAGAACGCTACCGTATATTTAATAACTCATCCAAGTGTTGTTTTTTTGGAATTATTTATTGTATTAAGTTATAGTTTTTTGTGTTTCTTAACCGGAAGCACGAGTTTCAAACAGCTGCTATGCATGCGCGAAACTGTGTTGTTTTGTTAATATCCACTCTGCTTAAATGGCTCTATCACGTTGTTGGATTCAGTTTCATATTTGTGGATTGATGACTTAGACCACGCTGGATATGTGGCGGTGTAAGGCCTCTCTGCTGTGCATTGGAGCATTGGAAAAGCACGGTTTTGGATATGAAACAACTAGAAGTGGACGTGAGGATGGCCCTGGAAACATGGGCTTTTTCTGCAGGACTCTGCTTGAGTGACTCATTCGGCTTGACATCTATAGGGTGAGTTCCCTCATGTCAGTTTAAACGTAAATTTGGTGGTTTAATAATGACATAATACGGGGTCTGTGGTTCAGAAACTGTTGAAGTGTCCGTAGGTTACTTGCGCGCGCTACGTTACGCACAGCTGAGCCAAACTCATGAGCCAAACTCGTGGCACGCAGGCACATTGGCTTGACCGCTATTATTATTATAATTTATTAATCTTTTTATTGGCATTGGACTGGTCTGAAGTACCAGAGAGACATGTGTAAGCACCTGCAAACTCTGTCAGGTTTACTGTTAAAGTGTCTACTGTAATATTATGTTTAAAACTATCTCTGGAAATGTCACACACTATCATTTGCTTGTTAATTCAGGAACCATCAGCATTTTTATTTCTTTGATAGGAAATAAAACGGGGAAACAATTCGTGTTTCAATACAAGAGGAGCAGTGGAGAGAATGTGTATTTGCGACAATTACACATTTTTCCAGGCGCGACACAAATAATCGATGTAACTCATGAATTCAAGCACGTGCAATACAAATACACAAAAATAATGATTCAAAGTGAGATATTTCTCACTAGATGTTTGATTAAATGTGAAATTAACTGGCTAAATTAGCTATAATATTGCATTATGTCCCCCAAAAATTCAAAAAGTCCTCCATTTTTTATTTCCAAACGACGGAAGTAGTTGTTAGTCACGTGACTCCAATATAAATTGATGGAGGAAATAATTGCGACTATTCCACAAATAAAAAGCTTAAAGTGTGAAATAGTTCACATTTTGGTGTGTGGACCACTGTCACATTGTCACAGTTTCGTGTGAGACTGGGTTGCGGGGACAGAGACAGTGTCCGCCTGTCCGCTACTACTACTCGCGGAGTGATATGAAAGACCTGTATTACAAGCACGAACTCCGTTGCCATTGGCAGCGGTCATTATTTTTTTCAGAGGTCTTCTATCAAAAAATAATGACCGGTAGAACGTTGGGAAATCACATTCAAATCAATGGAGCGTTCTACTTGCATTGTGAAGGGCCGTATAATAAATTGCCTTAACCTTTAAATAGAGGCCACTTGTGTGTAATCTACTCTCAGTATAATTCCAGCTGTTCTGTGAGGGCCTCAGAGCTATGGTCAGAGTGTATTGGTCACTAAACAACATCATGAAGGCCAAGGAGCTCACCAGAGAGGTCAGGGATAAAGCTGTGGAGAAGTTTAAAGCAGCGTTAAGTTATACAAAGATTTTCCAAGATTTGAACATCTCACGGAGCACTGTTCAATCCATCATTCAGAAATGGAAAGAGTATAGCACCACTGCTAACTTACCAAGACACGGCCGTCCACCTAAACTAACAGACAGAACAAGAAGAGCACTGGTCAGAAATGCAACCAAGTGTCCTAAGATAACTCTGGAGGAGCTGCGACGTACTGCCGCTGAGCTGGGGGAATCTGTACATGGGACAACTATAAGTCGTACTCTACACAAATCTGGCCTTCATGGACGAGTGGCAAGAAGAAAGCCATTATTGAAAGGAGGCCATAAGAAATACCGTTTGAAGTTTGCTAGAAGTCATATGGAGGACACAGCTACCATGTGGAAGAAGGTGCTTTGCTCAGATGAGACAAAAAAATCAACTTTTTGGCCCAAATGCAAAACGTTATGTATGGAGCCAAATCTAACACTGCTCATCGTCCTGAGTGCACCATCCCCAGTGTCAAATATGGTGGGGGGAGCATCATGCTATGGGGCTGCTTTTCCTCAGCGGCGACTGGGAAGATTGTAAGAATAGTTGGAAAGATGGATGGAGCCAAATACAGAAACATTTTGTAGGAAAACCTGCTGGAGTCAGCAAGAGAATTGAGGCTGGGGCGGAGATTCACCTTCCAGCAGGACAATGACCCTAAACACAAAGCTAAATCTACAATGGAATGGTTTAAAAACAAACATATTAATGTGTTAGAATGGCCCAGTCAAAGTCCTGACCTGAATCCTATTGAAAATCTGTGGAAAGACCTGAAAACTGCTGTTCACAAACACTCTCCTTCTAATTTGACAGAGCTTGAGTTGTTTTGTAAAGAGGAATGGGCTAAAATGTCTCTAGATGTGCAAACCTTGTAGAGTCAAACCCCAGAAGACTTGCTGCTGTTATTGCAGCAACAGGGGGTTCCACACAGTATTAAGTAATGCTGTATGAATACTTATGCATACATGGCTCTGCACCTCAGTACCTTAAAGATCTCCTGACAGTCCACACACCATCACGTTCCCTCCGAAGCTCCAACACCCACCGCCTCCACCGCCTAGGACTACGCTGAAAACCATGGGAGACAGGGCTTTTCAGTCGTCAGCTCCCAGGCTCTGGAACACCCTGCCTGACCACCTCAGGGCGCCACAGTCTGTGGATTGTTTTAAGAAACATTTAAAAACTTACTTATTTAAGCAATGTTTTTAGCCTTTTTATTCCATTTTTTACTCCATTTTGATTGTTCTTTGTATGTCATTTCTTTATTGTATCTCTCTGTAGCACTTTGAGATTTGTGTACAAATGTAAAGTGCGTTACAAATAAAATGCATTATTATTATTATTATTATGCACTCCCCACTTTTCTTCACAGTTGTCTGTTACTTGTGTGTGAACTTTCAGTAAAAAATGTAAGGTTGTAAACATAACAAAATGTGCAAAAGTTCAAGGTGTATTAGTACTTTCGAAAGGCACTGTATTAAACATAATATGCAGCTTACATCCTGATGTCTTATTATGTCAGTGCCCTCTGCTGGACACGTGTGGAATTCTTTCTTTTTTTTAAATTAAGCTGCTCCCTACTGGCTGGAGTGAGCGTTCTGGCTATTTCTTTAAAAATCCATAACTCCAGGGGTCTCATTTATGAAACTGTCCGTGAGAATCTGCCTATAAGAGTCCGTACAGAGCAAAGAGCAAAACCCAAACTTCACGTACAGAGAAAAAATTGGGATTTATAAAACCCTCCGTACGCGCAGCACCACGTAAACTCCCCTTCACAAATTCCACCTGGAGCAGAAATGTGCGCACATGACCCCTCCTCACGTCACGCCCCCTGCACGCCTCCATGTCACCATATAAGGACATGCAAAGTAACTTATGAATGAGATTTACCTAAACATGAGGCGATAATGAGAGGGTTTTACCGAGACCCCGGGAGCAGAGAGGGAGGGGCCACACGCCACAGCAGTGACAGCAGAGGCCGGGTGGATCTTTACTGACATGTTACCGCTGTTTCTCTGATCACAAGTAACCTACTGGCAGAGTGCAGTGTCTCATCAATAACACTTTTGGAAATACACTTTTAGAACGTAAAGAAGAGCCTTTTAGACGCTGATTGTGATATTTCCCAGTGCTGTTCACGGAGCTCAAATTTCCTGAAACTACAGAATAAGCTCGGTGGGCTTTGAATCACTCAGATAGTCTATTGTTGTTTGAGCTGTACGTGCAGTGGGGATGAGGCACCGGTTCGCTTTGGGCGTGAATGAGGAGCAGAGTCCGGTTGGTGTGAGAAAGAGGGAGGTTATGTAATTACGCAGCGTCTCTGAATGGACTTGTGCCTTGGACCAGCCCTCAGCACGGCCTCTGCAGGAGTTGGTCAGACTTTGGTTAAAAGCACAGAGCGGCTCGGATCCTTCCTGCTTCTCGCTCCCAGCCGGCGGCAGTGCGCTCCGGTGTCCGTGCATGAGCGTACATGAGCGTGCACGTCTTTGAGTGTCACACATGACTACAATATTATTATTACATATATAAACGAAAGATTGAAACACTACACAAAGCCAAAGGTTGATTTCCTAGATTTTATTTGTAATGATCTTAATCTTTTCTGTAGAAAATAAAGAAATGAGCAGTTTAAAAATGTGCACGAGACTTCATTTCCTCAATCCGACCTCCCCTTGCTGCTTTCCCTCGCCTCTCCTCGTGTGTTTGCAGCGTTTCTGAAAAGTGCGGACTGCGTACGCCAGGTACAAACCTAGTGTGGCGGTGCGTAATGTTTCACGTTCAGTTCGATTTCTATAAATACCACCTTTGGCGCAGAACAGTTCGTACGGAAGGTTTTGGCCTCATTTTGTCCGTACGTGGGCTTTATAAATGAGACCCCTGGACAGGACTGGGCGAGAGACTTTCATTTTATTTATTTTTTATCTTTTTTGACATACTTAGAAATTCATGCTCCACAAAGGGCCACATTAAATCATCTCGCATGTGGCATGTTTCACTCATGTGCCCTAAAGACAATGAAGTTTTACAAACAAACTCTAAACATAAATTAGCCCGAACCTTTAGGATAATGGTGTCTACACAATGTGTCTTTCAGGCGTTAGTACAAATCTGACCAATCAGGGAGTCGATATGCAAATGTGGCCTTTCCCATCCTGGGAAAAGAACATTGCCTCCCAGTGCAACTTTTAATCATAAGGAGGAAAAACACCTGAGGGCTCCCTATAGTTCTTCTTCGTGTGGGCTAAGCCCAGTTACGGCTTTGCTATGGGTAATCTTTCCTGGCGCAGCCAGGGCACTGAGACATATAAAAGGATTTATCCGCACCAATCCTGCCTAGGGCATGGCACATGTCCGCGAAACCTATGGCCTATAAAAGGCCCATGGCCCCAACACCCTCTCTTCTTCTCTCTCAGCACTGAGATAGTCTACTACTCACGGCTTTGAAGATACTTTGGATCAAGTTTTGAAGATGGATTCAGCCTGAGACTCGTCGCCCTCGGCGTTGGGCTCTACCCTTGCCCATCCTGCCAGACCCCACTGCTCCCAGAGGATAAGCACGACCACTGCTTTATCAATAGCCACCAATAGCCGTAGTGGTTCCTGGAGCTCCGCGGAAAGGGAAACTCGCGATGGAGACTCCATGTCAATCGGCTCTGGATGTAGAAGCTCTCGCCGCGAACCTGTGGATCTTCTTCCCCACTTTGCCCACCGGTCCCTTCCTTTGTTAGGCTTGTGCAGCGTGATTGGGATACACTTGTTACCGCGAAGGGTCCGACTAGAGGGTATCTCGAGTATTCCAGCGTGGATGGCTGGCCCGCCGTAACCGGTGTCCCGACCATCGAGGACTCGCTGAGGCTCTGCCTGCTTCCAACCTCCACCCCCTGGTCCAGCGGTAGGCCGGTTCTCCCATCTGACAGAGACAGGAGGATGGTGGCTTTCCTCGACCGCTGTTATGCTACCGCTAACCAGGTGTTTGCATTAGCTAACAACATGGCTCTCCTGCTGGGCTCCATTGACAAGCTCTGCCACGAGAGATCTGAGGTTTTCCCGGAGGACATTGCTGAGGTCCAGGACTCTGTGAAGGTCCTTATGAAGATGTGTCAGGCCGTTGCCATTAATGGCGGCCGCACAATGTGTAACGCTCAGCTCGGGATGAGACATCTGTGGCTCGGCCTTTCTTCCCTCGCAGAGCGGGACCAGAAAAGCGTGCTGGGGCTTTCCTTGTCCACGTCTTCCCTCTTCGGCCCTGACATCCAGGTCATCATCAATCGCCTGGAGGCTGCGTCCACGGGCTCACAGCAGCTCGCTCCTCATCTCCAGTCTCGCCATGAACAACGTAGCTCTCGTCGCTGGCGCCCGGAGCGAAAAAGACCCGCCCCCTGGGGCTCCAGAGAGGTGGACTCGACTCGTGGATCTGCCGTCCACTTCCCAGGGCTCTGGCTTCGTGAGACGGGATGATCAGCATCAGCAGAGGAGAGATGCTCCTCGCTGTCCCTCTGCCACTTCTGTTGCTAAAGTAACAGTTATCAATAAAGGCCACAAGGCCCGTTAAATCTTCCCAAAAGAGCATGCTTCTTTGCACTCCACACTACACACACGGCCCGCGTTCACACCGCGGAGGCCCATTTAGCTCAACGGCGGCGGCTTTTCAGCTTCCCCAGTCGCAGCGAGGAATATTACTGCTTTAGTGATGAACGCACACCACACAAAGTGAACGTCACATCCTGTGAGTACATTCTGTGTTGAACGCTCGTCGGGGGCAAGCTAAAAACTTTAGCTCTCTCTGTGTTACTATTGTTAATCCACGTATTAAACGTAGCTGTAAAGTCCACTCTAGCTTATTGTAGATCTAATTTGGCCCATTATCTCCACAGAGACTACTCTTTCCTCCGCTGGAACCAACCCTTCTGCGTGGATTAAATCCCTTCTCTCTCTCTTTTCCGTAGCGCGGTAGCTCGCTGGCTAGCTTAGCCCGGTAGCCTAGCCATGGCTACCCGTCTACTTCTGCCTCTTTCGTGCTGTCCTGCTCAGTTTTCCGTATGTCGAGTCAGAACCCTGCCTCCTTCACAGATGATAGTAGTTGCGTTAAGTGTAGTGTAGTGGTAGCTTTGGAGGCCAGGGAGTCCGAGTTAGAGGAGCGGCTGTCCGGAGTTTTAGTGAAGGCTAGTGTTAACTACAGTCAGACAGTGACAGGGACCGCAGTCCGCTCCAACAGCGCTACAGGCTGAGGCTAGCCCTGCAGCGGGTCCCGTGCAGCCAGGACAAGACCAGGACGGATTTGTGACTGTTCGGGGAGGGGGAAGTGCTAAGCACACACCTGTAGCGCACGTCCAGAACAGGTTTTCTCCCCTCAGCGCCACACCGGCTGAACCTGATACTCTGGTGATTGGAAGCTCCATAGTTAGGGACGTGAAGATTCCAGCAGCTTTGGTTAGGTGTTATCCGGGGGCCAGAGTCGGCGACATCGAAGGTAACCTTAGGCGCTTAAAGCAGGGAGGGAGGCGGTTCCGTCGGATCGTGATCCACGCGGGTGGTAACGATGTCCGGCGGAGACAGTCAGAGGTTCTCAAATTGCAAGTAGGCGCGGTGTGTGAATTGGCTAAGTCGATGTCAGATACCGTAATATACTCTGGTCCTCTGCCCAATTTGGTGAATGATGAAATGTTTAGCAGACATTTATCATTTAACTGCTGGTTGTCTAGATGGTGCGAGCAAAATGACGTTGGATATGTCAATAATTGGAGCACCTTTTGGGGAAAGCCCAAGCTCATGCGCAGGGATGGCATACATCCAAATTTGGATGGTGCATCCCTTTTATCTACGAATATGGCCGATAGCCTTAGTCCCGGCCCAAACTGACGGTCAAGGTATGAGCCCCGGGCGCAGAGCAGTCGTGTAGAACACTCCTCTGTAACCACCGACCCTGCTCCTGGATTGTCACAAATCATCAAGTGTGTAGAACAAATAAAGACTGTGTCTGTCCCCCGTAAACCAAAAACTAAAATATGAAAAGCTCACATAACAAATGTTGGCGTGCGACCAAATAACTTAATACAAATACCAGAACAAATGAAGACTGTCAGTCCCCGTATACCAAGCACTAAAAAATGTAAAGCTCACAGAACAAATACTGGCATCCATCCATCCATCCCTTTTCTTCCACTTGTCCATTGCAGGGTCGTGGGGGCAGCTGTTGGTCCTGCCCAAATCACACTGCACCAGCCCCTATGGCTCCTCCTGCAGGTGGTGGGTCATAGAAGGACGGCCTCATGATTCTAACCGGGCCTGTTGGTCTCTCATAAGGGGCTTCTGAGATTCGCAAACGCTGGCATGCGACCAAATAACCTAATACAAATACCCAAGAGTAAACTTAACATTAAACAAAACAATAAACAAAGCTAAGCACATAACGTGTGGGTTGTTGAATATTAGATCAATCTCATCAAAGTCCTTTTTAGTAAATGACTTAATTGACTGTCTCTTACCTGTCCCAAATGGAAAAAACAAAAAGCTTTACTACTTGCTATTATTTATCGACCTCCTGGCCCCTATTCAGACTTTTTAGCAGAGTTCTCTGAGTTTTTAGCCAGTATAGTGTTGGATTGGAATAAAATTATAATAGTAGGTGATTTTAACATTCATGTTGATAATAATAGTGATGTCTGAGCAAGGCATTTATTGCCCTACTAGATGGGGTTGGCTTTACACAACATGGGAATCAACCTACTCACTGTCATAAACACATTCTTGATCTGGTTTTAACATATGGGATTGAAATTAGCGACCTAGCGGAAAAATTGCGTACTCGCCTATAAGCAAGCCATGAGGAAAGCAAAAACTAATTACTACTCTTCATTAATTGAAGTAAAAAAAATAACCCTAGGTTTCTTTTTAACACGGTGGCCCAGCTAACAAACACTCACAGCGCAGTAGAACCTTCCATTCCTGATACCCTTAGCTGCGATGACTTCCTTAAATTCTTTAATGATAAAATCACAAATATTAGAGATAAAATAAATGATAAGCTTGTCTTGTTCTGATCTAAATCCAGCTGTAGAATCATTGTCTCCTTTTGAAGTCTTAGACAGGTTCATAACTGTAGATGAGGCTGACGTAGTATTAATCATTATGTCTTCAAAACCGTCAACTTGTCTTCTAGATCCAATTCCAATTAAACTCCTCAAAGAAATTACTCCTGAAATCTCAGATACCTTATTGAAAATAATTAACTCGTCTTTAGAAAATGGGTATGTGCCAAAGTCTTTTAAATATGCTGTTATCAAACCACTTTTGAAAAAACCCAATCTCGATCCTGATATTTTAGCAAACTATAGGCTCATATCTAATCTGCCTTTCATTTCAAAAGTCCTTGAAAAAGTAGTGGCTAAGCAGCTTTGCCGCCACCTACAGGACAATAGTTTATTTGAAAAATTTCAGTCAGGATACAGAACTTATCATAGCACAGAGACCGCCTTAGTCAAAGTTACCAACGACCTGTTATTAGCAGCTGACGCCGGATTAGCTTCAATCCTGGTTCTGTTAGACCTCAGTGCCGCCTTTGACACAATCGACCACAATATTCTCCTGCAGAGGTTAGAAACTGACGTAGGCATTAGGGGAACAGCCCTCTCTTGGTTTAAATCTTACTTATCTGATAGGCACCAATTTGTTAATGTAAACCAACAGTCCTCACCGTGTTCCAAAGTATGCTATGGGGTGCCACAGGGCTCAGTGCTCGGGCCAATTTAATTTATATTGTACATGCTTCCATTAGGTAACATAATCCGAAATCACAATATAAATGTTCACTGTTACGCGGACGACACACAGCTGTACTTATCAATGAAACCAGGTCAGACAGATAAATTAGATACGCTTAGTTCCTGCGTAAAAGCCATTAACACCTGGATGACTGTAAATTATCTCCTCCTTAACCCTGATAAAACCGAGATTATTATATTAGGTCCTCAAAAACTGAGAGTCTTTACCTCAGCAGATCATCTCCCTGGATAATGTTAGCGTATCAACGAGCTCTATAGTAAAAAACCTTGGAGTTCTGTTTGACCAAGACCTCTCTTTTAAAACACATATTAACCAGGCTTGTAAAATTGGTTCTTTCACCTGCGCAACATTGCTAAAATACGAAATATCCTACCTAAGAGTGATGCAGAAAAACCTATCCATGCATTTGTTTCATCAAGGCTGGACTACTGTAACTGCCTGCTAGCAGCGTGTCCTAAAAGTTCCCTAAAATGTTTTCAATTAGTTCAAAATGCAGCTGCAAGATTGCTAATGCGTACAAACACATTACACCTGTGCTACAGTCTCTCCATTGGCTTCCTGTTGAGTTTAGAATCAAATTTAAAATCCTGCTCCTCACATTTAAAGCCATAAAGGGTATGGCTCCGCTTTATCTCCAAGACGCTATCGTTCCATATCGGCCAATCAAAGCACTCCACTCTCAAAACTCAGGGCTACTAGTGATTCCTCGAGTCTCCAAAATCACTGTAGGAGGAAGAGTCTTTAGCTCCAAGCTCCGGTTTTATGGAATAAACTTCCAGCTCACGTTAAAGAAGCAGACACAGTCCCTACATTTAAGACTAGGCTCAAAACGTACTGCTTTGAATTAGCTTATGATCAGGTCAGTTAGGTAAAGCTTTAACCCACAGCCTGAAGTAACAACCCAGTCTCACATGAAACTGTGACAATGTGACAGTGGTCCACACACCAAAATGTGAACTATTTCACACTTTAAGCTTTTTATTTGTGGAATAGTCGCAATTATTTCCTCCATCAATTTATATTGGAGTCATGTGACTAACAACTACTTCCGTCGTTTGGAAATAAAAAATGGAGGACTTTTTGAATTTTTGGGGGACATAATGCAATATTATAGCTAATTTAGCCAGTTATTTGCACATTTAATCAAACATCTAGCGAGAAATATCTTACTTTGAATCATTATTTTCGTGTATTTGTATTGCACGTGCTTGAATTCATGAGTTACATCGATTATTTGTGTCGCGTCTGGAAAAATGTGTAATTGTCACAATTACACATTCTCTCCACTGCTCCTCTTGTATTGAAACACGAATTGTTCCCCGTTTTATTTCCTATCAAAGAAAACAAAACGCTGATGGTTCCTGAATTAACAAGTAAATGATAGTGTGTGACATTTCCAGAGATAGTTTTAAACATAATATTACAGTGGACACTTTAACAGTAAACCTGACAGAGTTTGCAGGTGCTTACACATGTCTCTCTGGTACTTCAGACCAGTCCAAGGCCAATAAAAAGATAAATTATAATAATAATAGCGGTCAAGCCAATGTGTCTGCGTGCCCCGAGTTTGGCTCATGAGTTTGGCTCAGCTGTGCGTAACGTAGCGCGCGCAAGTAACCTGCGGACACTTCAACAGTTTCTGAACCACAGACCCCGTATTATGTCATTATTAAACCACCAAATTTACGTTTAAACTGACATGAGGGAACTCACCCTATAGATGTCAAGCCGAATGAGTCACTCAAGCAGAGTCCTGCAGAAAAAAAGCCGATGTTTCCAGGGCCATCCTCACGTCCACTTCTAGTTGTTCATATCCAAAACCGTGCTTTTCCAATGCTCCAATGCACAGCAGAGAGGCCTTACACCGCCACACATCCAGCGTGCTCTAAGTCATCAATCCACAAATGATGAAACTGAATCCAACAACGTGATAGAGCCATTTAAGCAGAGTGGATATTAACAAAACAACACAGTTTCGCGCATGCATAGCAGCTGTTTGAAACTCGTGCTTCCGGGTTAAAGAAACACAAAAAACTATAACTTAATACAATAAATAATTCCAAAAAAACAACACTTGGGATGAGTTATTAAATATACGGTATAGCGTTCTCTAAATCAAAACATAAAAAACATTACAACGAATTACGTTTATTTGAAGCTCATGACCTTTGTTTGTGGTTACCAAGGAAACCACGTAGTGGTGGAAAAAGTTAAAATAAATAGCCATCCGAAATAATTTGCCTAATTTTTAAGGTCTACCTCAGTAATTTATCGATATTAAGCAGTTCCGCTCGTTTATTTGATGTCTAAACACACAGGGTTTAAGGATGTCAACCCTAGTTAGCATTAACACAATAGTGCACCCACTCGGCTAACAGTAACTAATGTGATACATTAAAATTACAAAACGTATATGTGAAGTAAGCATAGTTTCCATAGTTCCTATGTTCTTAATAATTCCGCTACAGTTTATGGGTGGTTTATTTAGATTTTATTCATGTTTACAGCCCTAAAGTCTAAGACTAATGTGTGACTACAGAACTTCAAATATGGCGGTGATGGCCGTAAAGATGCAGGGAGGGGGTTCATGGAAATGTAGTAATTTCTAATTTTGCTATTTTTTTTCAAAATAACATTTATTAAAACAAATATTTGTACTCATGTTGATTGTCAATACATGATATAATACATATGTAATTGGCATGCTAATATCATACCATTTAACATCTTTACTAAATATTTTTTTTGTCATGTAAATAATTTACAGCGCCCCCTAGTTTTAAGTGTTCTTATATTAACAATCAGGTCAAAACTGATCCAGCAAAGTTTAGTTTGTGATGATAGCTATCACGGTTCTTGACAAATGTGCATTTAAAAACTGCCCAAATGCAGTACTTAAGCCTAAATATTTAAAAACAGGTTTGGGGTACAGGCATTATGATTACATCATCTTACTCCATTTACCATAAGCTTTCAGAAAATGCCTTTGATTTGCCTCTACTATAAAACGTATTTTTTTTTCACTTCAGCCCAGATGCCTCCTTCCAGAGATACTTTTAAACACCCTAGATGTTCAACATGGACAAAACAGAAAGTTATCAAAGTTTATAATTAAACCATCAGATTTGTTTAATAGTGATTGAAGATATGTCAGCTGTGCAAAATTAATTGTATTTCATCAAATTAGTACTGTATTTTAAAAATGTTATTATCTTACTGAAAAAAGTGGCCAGGGCCTATTAGCTAAGTGATAAAAAATTAAATATTGTATATTCTCTCATCCAAAAGTAGTCCGCAGCTGAGTACAGATGATTACTCTAGAACAGGGGTCACCAACCTTTACTCAGCCGAGGGCGACTTCAAGGGCATCGAGTTGTTCGAGAGCTACCAGTTAAAAACAAATCCTAAAGATTTAAACGTACACTTCTTTACTTATAGGCCATTGACCCCATATTATATCAATAGCTTCATTTTAAACTCATACTGAGTCACAAGAACAGAAATAATTGTATTTTTAAGAATCAGATTCAAGAAAGTGAAGTGTTTTACCCCTTAGAAAAAGTCTCAAGGGCTACTGGCCATGCCCCACCTGGTTGGTGACCCCTGCTTTAGAACCTTTATGTCTGTATACTTGTTTATGAAACATATTGTTCCTGTAGAATAAATGCACATACAAACTTGGTTGATCATAATTGTATTGCTTTGATAATGAGTACTGTGCCTGTTTCACACAAACAATGTATAAAATGAACAAATTGCAACAAGTGGAAGTATTAACACAATGTAAAAAACACTTGCATGTGAACAGTGTTGTGACAAAAAGATACATTGTAACAAAGTAACTGTAACTGGATAATACTTTCTACAGATGCTGTATTGCACTTACATTAAAAGTAACATTTTACCTCCCAAAAACAACTGCAGGTTTTATACACACTGTACAAAATCAAATCTAATGCCTTTTATGCCATTTTACTAACCAAATAAAATCTTTATAATGGCACAAATTCATACATTGGGTGTATATTTCAGTTCTTTAGATTTGCCTCCGTTCAGTAAAAGGAATGCACTATTTTTGCTGGATAAAATGTACACCAGGTAGCTGTCCATTAAATAGGCGCTATCATAACCAAGCCACTCTGTATTTGTGTGCTAAAAACCCCCAAAAAACAGCAAATTAGTGAGCTGCTCACTACCCTCACTATACTCTCATCTAAAGTGGGCACCTGGACAGCTGCATTAAATAATATAATGTTAAATGCACAAGCTATTTTCCCCACTATATAAAAAAAAAATGCCTTGGCATTCCACGTGTGGCCAGAGGGACCAAAAATATTATTTTATTATTATCATTTTTACATATTTTGATGTCTAAACGCTCGTCCAAGTTTGGATTTTGATAAACACTGTATAAATAAACAGGTTGAACAGAAATATGGAATTAAAGTTGCGCGTATCCATGGTGACGCACATCGATCACGTGACCCAACATGAAGCACGAGTTTGGAACAGCTGCTATGCATGCACGAAACTGTGTTGTTTTGTTAATATCCACTCTGCTTAAATGGCTCTATCACGTTGTTGGATTCAGTTTCATCATTTGTGGATTGATGACTTAGAGCACGCTGGATATGTGCGGTGTAAGGCCTCTCTGCTGTGCATTGGAGCATTGGAAAAGCACGGTTTTGGATATGAAACAACTACAAGTGGAAGTGAGGATGGCCCTGGAAACATCGGCTTTTTTTCTGCAGGACTCTGCTTGAGTGACTCATTCGCTTGACATCTATAGGGTGAGTTCCCTCATGTCAGTTTAAACGTAAATTTGGTGGTTTAATAATGACATAATACGGGGTCTGTGGTTCAGAAACTGTTGAAGTGTCCGTAGGTTACTTGCGCGCGCTACGTTACGCACAGCTGAGCCAAACTCATGAGCCAAACTCGTGGCACGCAGGCACATTGGCTTGACCGCTATTATTATTATAATTTATTAATCTTTTTATTGGCATTGGACTGGTCTGAAGTACCAGAGAGACATGTGTAAGCACCTGCAAACTCTGTCAGGTTTACTGTTAAAGTGTCTACTGTAATATTATGTTTAAAACTATCTCTGGAAATGTCACACACTATCATTTGCTTGTTAATTCAGGAACCATCAGCGTTTTTTTTTTTCTTTGATAGGAAATAAAACGGGGAAACAATTTGTGTTTCAATACAAGAGGAGCAGTGGAGAGAATGTGTAATTGTGACAATTACACATTTTTCCAGGCGCGATACAAATAATCGATGTAACTCATAAATTCAAGCACGTGCAATACAAATACACGAAAATAATGATTCAAAGTTAGATATTTCTCGCTAGATGTTTGATTAAATGTGCAAATAACTGGCTAAATTAGCTATAATATTGCATTATGTCCCCCAAAATTCAAAAGTCCTCCATTTTTTATTTCCAAACGACGGAAGTAGTTGTTAGTCACGTGACTCCAATAAAAATTGATGGAGGAAATAATTGCGACTATTCCACAAATAAAAAGCTTAAAGTGTGAAATAGTTCACATTTTGGTGTGTGGACCACTGTCACACTGTCACAGTTTCGTGTGAGACTGGGTTGGAAGTAAAAGCTGCCTTAGGAGAACACTGCTGTGGGAAGTACGGTACACTGAGCGCTATCCTCTTCTTCTTCTTACTGCAAACTTTGTCTTATTATGATACAATATTTATTTTATCTGTTAGTCTGTTCATTACTATTCACATGGTGTCTCCTGTCCCACTCCCCCTCGGGAGTGCCAGTCTAGATCGAATGGAGGAACCCGGACGGTCTGCGATCTTGGCCCGTCTGCTGAAGGGACTCCATCGGCCCTGGGTCTCTATAGCCTGTCCGTCCATGGGAGTGGATCTCTCCTTCTCTGCTGGAGAGTCTAAGGACAGGGGACACCCGCGCCGCTCATCACCACCCACTGCTGACGCTTATTTGGACTTTATGTTTGCCTGGATACTTGATTCGCCTGAACTTTACATTGTCTTATTTACTGCTCTGTTTTATTGCCTTAATGTTCAGTGCAGCCCTTTTTTTTTTTTTTTGCAAAAGTATTTCACACAAACAATTCAAATGTCACTGTAAAACTTTGATATATCTGTTTTTATAATTAAACATTAGCCCAAGGTAAAAGAGAGACCTGCCACAGGCCTCTGGTGTAAATTGGGAGCATCTTAATTGTCGACCATGAAAATCTTGGTCACCACGACGGCATCGACCAATTAGTCGACTAAACGACCACAGTTGGCAGCCCTACTCCCCGTGTCTGCATACGTTTCCTCAGGGTACTCCAGTTTCCCCACCACTAAAAACATATACAATAGGTCAGGATGAATGAGAGTGTGTTTGAGAGTGTGAGTGTGGGACAACGGATGTGTTCATTAACAATAAACTGGCCGAGTGTAAATGATCGTTGTGGTAGGGGAACGAGCCCCCAGAGGCAGGGCCGTGTAGAGCTACAGAGGGGCAGGGGCGCAAAAAACAAAAGAAAAAGGGCACTACTTATTTTAGATCATACAAAACTGTCGCTTGTTGACCTCATTGGTCCACGATTATGAGACTGACTGATAAACCAAAAGAGCGATGGGCGGAGGATTGAAAACACATGAGGAACTAATGAGGGGCATGTTAATTTAGGATTTAGTTGATTATTATAGGCTAATTAGGCTTATTGGAGCAGAACCAATGTTAAGGACCGTGGCAAAGCTTTGGTTAAACTAAATATAACATAAATATAAAATGTATGGAGGGAAAAGGGCACTTCAGGGGCATGGAGCAAAAGGGGCAAGGGCTTTTTTTTAAATTTATTTATTGGTTTATTTGGTAGGGACAGTGCAAGTTAATGAACAAGCCACACCGGATTGTAGCCTTGGCTAATTTCCATCCATCGTCCCCCATGCGCACTCTCAAACACACTCTCATACATCCTGACCTATTGTACATGTTAGTGTA
Organism: Neogobius melanostomus; assembly: GCA_007210695.1. Lineage (NCBI taxonomy): Eukaryota > Metazoa > Chordata > Actinopteri > Gobiiformes > Gobiidae > Neogobius > Neogobius melanostomus. The sequence continues at coordinate 105,049 of VHKM01000760.1, forward strand.
AACTAGTGTTTGCACCAATATAGTCTAAAGCAGTGTACTGCCCCCTCATGGTTAATGGAGTCTGGATTTTCTTTAGATGGAAGTCTCTGTAAGATTAGACGTTCACGTCATGAGCTCACAGCGATCAGATCAGTGGATCCTTCCCTGATCACGCCCAGCGAAGGAGGAAGTGTAGGTTTTCAGTATTACATCCACAGTATCAGGGAGTGTCATTAGCACTGACCACACGCTGGAGAAGTCAGCTACTCGGCTGCACAGCCTGACAGTTTTCTGTTTATTTGACGCTATTTCACGATTGCGCCCTCAAGTCCTTTACATCTTTGTTTTTAGGACAAATAATATTCATATTTATGCTGAATTCAGGTCATAAGTTCAGATTCAGAAAACTATATTTACCCCAAAGGGGCAATTAGGAATGTAATAAACATGACAGAACCAGGAAACAAGACAAAAATCAGGCGGAAAATACATTTTCTGCTAAATAAATCTCTTTCCATTTCGGAGTTACAGGCAAATAAAAAATAAAAACAATATATGTAGAATGGGTACAAGTGGTCTTTATCTAGTTCAAGTCAAAGCTGGAATCTTTAGTGTTGCTGACGAAGCCTTTTGGATAAGAGGCTAAAGTTCCTACACTTCAACTACAGAGTACAGACGAGGACTCAACTTCAAGACTCTTCATCCAACTTGAGACCGAATTTTAGCTCGATGTTGCTATGCCCCTGAGGCCTAGGAAGTTGGGGGAGGATTCATTGGAAACATCTAACTGAGCTCTTTCCAATGCAAAAACAATGGCAAGTCTATCACTTTCCATTTCAAACCGCAAATGTGAAACAGACAAACCCAGGAGGCACTGCACCGTTTCAGAGGAGCACTACCTCTGGCCCATCGTGGTGGCGCGCTCAGTCACAGCGGCTCAGGACTAACCCGTCTGAACACAATTTCATCAAACAATTGTATAATTAAAGTCCAGTCCAGATTCACTGAGTGTGTTACTTGGAGTATCCTGGTTATTATCCACTTTCAGGTTCTGGCAGTTTTTGGGGGATGGTGTTCATGAGAAATGACTGAGGAAACGCAAACACATGTTTCCATGATCAGATAAAGGATCCCGGGTTCTCATAGTGAGGCTACGTCTGCACAGACGCATCAATCAGGGCTCCAGACTAAGATGTTATGTGGTTGTGTCAATGCCACATCAGAAATGTTTCAAACATTCGTGCAAACATATCTTTTGCTCACTCAATTTATCTTCAATATAACATATAATATAAATATTGTATTTAAGTGCATGGAGTCTCATGTGTCCAACCAAATAAATAATAAACAGTGATAATGTTTGTTTTAATATCACAAGCTCTAAGGAGCGCAGAATAATTCTTAATGACACATGAAATAGGGTCTCAGGACAATGTTTAGTCACACTTTTGAGCCCTGTCAATTATATTTTGAGCACCATAGGGTTGAAGATGTTAACTCTGGAGTTTTGTTTTGGACACTTTGAGGTTTCCTTGAAATATAAAGTGCAATTAAATCAAATGTATTATAATACTATAATAATAATAATAATATATTAATATGTAATTTTTACTTTTTATTTGGTCTGACCCTCGGGTCTTGAGGTCAGTCTTACCCCCGGGGTCGTAGGGTACTCGGACAGCTCGTCCAGGATCCTGCCCACAGGCCAGTTCCGTCAGGACTCTCTTCATGACTTGTCTCCAGCCTCATTTTGTCTGAGAAGAGAAACACATTAGCTTTATATCAGAGATGAACTATTTTAGTATTTTCACTTCTTTTTATACAGGTTAGTTTCTTTAGACTAGATCTGTTGTGCCAGAAAAGGCTGAGCCAAGGGACAGTCCACCAACAGGAGTCAGACAGATGTCCACCAACAGGAGTCAGGACAGATGTTCCCAGGGAGTCAAAAGGAGCCGCCTCCACTTAAACGAGGGAACCAACTGTTTGCTGTTAGTAGTTTTCTGCTCGGGTTAATGTTAGGAGTAAAGTTAGACTAAGTTAATTGGTGGGTTAGTTGTTAAACTGTTAGGGCTAACTCTTAATCCCCATGCACATCTAACGCTATCGAAATTGTGAGGTACACACTTCTAGTTAGTTGCACCAGTCACATGTTGCTCTTTAATTGTGTTCCCGTTCCAGGAGCGCGTGCTGATTCTGAGAAAAACCCTTGGGGTTTTTTCCACGCGCTGTTCATTGAGCACTAAGTTGCTGAATGAAATTTGTTTTTGATTCTTTGCTGTGTGCTTGTTGACAGTGATATGGCTCTACGGTGTAGGTCACAAAAACGCAAGCTTGTGGTGAATACACACTCTCAGCCATTGAAAACAAACTAGGAGATCGCTGCATTGGTGGTTGTCATTGGATTTGAGAGGAATTTATTAAAGTGAATCAATTTTTGGAGTGGCCACGGTGGCACAGCGCGTTAGCGCTCGTGCTTCACACCTAGAAGTGCCGGTTCAATTTGGGGTCGACCCGGTCATTCTGGGACGGGCCTTTCTGTGGAGGTTTGCATGGTCCCCGTTCTGCATAGGTCTGCCATGGGAGTGGATCCTCCTTCTGTGGTTCTCCCCAAGGTTCTCTTTCTCCCCCTGGGTTTGTGGTTCTTGCCATGCTTGGAGAGTCTAAGGACGGGGGACCACCAGCGCCGCTCATCACAACCTGCTGCCGAACCTTATTTGGACATTTTATGTTTGCCCTACTTAATTTTGCCTGAACTTTACATTTCTTATTTACTGCTCTGTTTCATTGCCTTAATGTTAAGTGCAGCCCTATGAGGCAACTCTTATATATTTTATGTTGGTCTATACAAAACCACTGATTGTTTGATTCGTTTGATTGAAATGGTTCTTCAGTAAAGCTCAAAGACAAGAAGACAAAAGAACAGGTCAGCCTGCTCCACAAGCTTAAGACCAAAAACTGTTTTATATCAGCTGATCAACACGTCACAGCAACATCACGTCAACCTTAGCAAGGCCACAAGCGTAGCCGAAACTGTCAGTACGAAATAACACAACAACAGGGTGTTGGCTATAAGAACTTAATAGCACTCATTACTAGAAGACCTAACCAAACCCAAATGAACAAATAAACATGAACTAAGACAACATAGTGCTGCAAGTCCTACTTACTGTGGACGGGCACTTATCCAAACTCATCCCATTGTTTGAATAGAGGTGTCACTCCTCACTGACTTTGGTCTGGTTCTGATTGGAGCAGGTATAGGCTTAGGAACAGACCTGGGCACAGAGAGACAGTGTTAGAGCTGACGCTGACAATGGAGAACATTTACATGTGGTAGTCTGTGTCCTAGGGCTAAGTGGATCCGTTTTCCTGAAAAAAAACAGAAAACCCAGTCCCGTTTCTAGTTAAATGATCTCAATTCTGGGAGCAAAGGAAGCAGCGAGGCTAGCTGACAACAGGGATCAGGGGGTTGATGACCACCTGTGTGCACCATTTCCGGTTGACCTTTGGATGCCCAGTCCCCCCCTCACACCCCCTTCTCCATCACACCGGACCAGTTGAGGAGAGAGCTGAGGCGACTTGAAGCAGAGGAAAGCGCAGGACCAGACGGCCATCCCAGTCCCAGGCTGCTGAGGAACCTTTGTAGACCAGCTTCTCCAAGGTCCTCAGCCGACATACTACAACCTGAGCCTCAGCCTGCAGAAGTCCCGTGTCCGTGGAAGACCTCCTGTGTGATCCTGCTTCCTAAATAGCGCACACAAGGGAACCGGCCCACTACAGACCAGTCGCCTGACCTCTCACCTGATGAAGACCATTGGAGCCCGGCTCATCCTTCACCCACCTCCAGTCTGTGTGAGCGTACACCATGACCGCCTGCAGTTTGCCTGACAGGCCTGACGTCGGAGTGGAGGACCGCCTGGTCATCTACCTGCTGGGAGCTGGCCCTCACTCGTGTTCTTTGACTTCTCCAGCACTGTGTCAACCACCATTCAGACGACGCTTGCTGCCGGGGGAAGCTGGAGGACGCGGAGTGGACGAACGATCTCACACATGGACATCGGACTATCTCACAGACTACAGTTACGTCGCGGTCTGGCGCACTGGTGAGTCTGAGGTGCTCGTCTGCAGCCTGGGTCCCCTCAGGGCACCGTCCTCTCACCGTTTCTCTTCACCATCTACACATCGGGATTCAACACACAACACGGACAAGCTGTCATCTGGCCACTGAAATTCTGTTTAGAGGAGCTGAGCAGCTCTTTCAGTGGGCAGACTTGAGGCACCCTCCAGTGCAAGAAGGAGCAGGTCCTTTTCATCCCCACTGCTGGTCAGTCTGTAACAACATTACTGTGAAGTAACGCGCACATTAGTTGCAAATAATATGCTGTATATGTGTAATCTCTGTATCAACGTCACTTTACCTGCACCTAAGGGACTGAAAGAATTTGCCACTGCTGACCTTTTTATATAGTCTGGTTCTTTACTTTATTTTTATTGTTTGCAGTCATTTGTATATAAGTACCTTTTATTGACTATAAATGTTTTGCGACATTTCCTGTCTTTTATTACACACACTGAGTGATTCTTGAGAGCTGATTGAACCAGTGAATTTGACAAAGACCTCTATTTAAAGCACATGTATAAATCAGGCATATAAAACAGCGTTCTTTCACTATGCGCACATTGCTAACGTACGAAACATCCTACCTAAGAGTGATGGCAGGAAAAAAACATATTCATGGCATGTTGTTCATCAAGGTGGACTACTGTAACTGCCTGCTAGCAGCCGCCTAAAGTTCCCTGAGAAGTTTTCAATTTGTTCAAAATGCAGCTGCAAGATTATTAACGCGGACAAAGAGAAGAGAACACATCACACCTTGAGAATTAGCTTATAATCATGGCCTGTTTGTTCATGAAGAAGTGGTAAATAAACTTATATATTCAAGGAAGACAATAGCATTAGTCCATTTAAGTGACGTAAAGAACAGAGTTAGAGTCGACTCTCCGTAAAGAACCGGAGTTAGGTCGACTCTTACGAAAGAACAGATGTTAGAGTCGACTCGGACGTAAATAACGAGTTAGAGTCGACTCTGATGTAAAGAACAGAGTTAGAGTCGACTCTGCACCGTAAAGAACAGAGGCTTAGAGTCCGACTCTGACGTAAAGAACAGAGTTAGAGTCGACTCTGATGTAAAGAACAGAGTTAGAGTCGGACTCTTACGTAAGAAAAGAGTTAGAGTCGACTCATGACGAAAGAACAGAGTTAGAAGAGTCGACTCTGATGTAAAGACAGAGTTAGAAGTCGACTCTGCAGGTAAAGAACAGAGTTAGAGTCGACTTACTGAGGTAAAGGAAAAGAGTTAGAGTCGACTCTGTGTAAAGAACAGAGTTTAGAGTCGACTCTGTGAAAGAAACAGTGTTAGCAAGTCGACTCTTACGTAAAGAAAAGAGTTAGAATCGACTCTGATGTAAAGGAACAGAGTTAGAGTCGACTCTGACGTAAAGAACAGAGTAGAGTCGACTCTTTACGTAAAGAAAAGAGTTAGAGTCACTCATTGATGTAAAGAACAGGTTAGAGTCGACCTTAGGGATGTAAAAGAACAGAGTGAGAGTCGACTCTGTCGTAAATAACAGAGTTAGAGGTCGACTCTGATGTAAAGAAACAGAGTTTAGAGTCGAACTCTGAGTAAGACAGAGTTAGAGTCGACTCTGACGTAATAACAGAGTTAGAGTTCGCTCTGACGTTGAAAGAAAACAGAGTTAGAGTCGACTCTGATGTAAAGAACAGAGTTAGAGTCGCTCTGTCTAATAACAGAGTTAGAGTCGACTCTGACGTAAAGAACAGATTAGAGGTCGACTCTGACGTAAATAACAGAGTTAGATCGACTTCTGACGTAAAGAACAGAGTTAGAAGTCGACTCTGACCGTTAAAGAACAGAGTTAGGACGACTCTTACGTAAAGAAAAGACGTTTAGAGTCGACTCTGACGTAAGACAGAGTTTAGAGTCGACTCTTACGTAAAGGAAAAAGAGTTAGAGTCGACTCTTACGCTAAGAAAAGAGTAGAGTTCGACCTCTTGACGTAAAAGAGAGTTAGAAGTCGACTCTTACGTAAAGAAAAGAGTTAGAGTCGACTCTTACGTTAAAATAACAAGTTTAGAGGTCGACTCTGACGTGAAAGAACAGAGTTAGAGTCGACTCTGATGTAAAGAAACAGAGTTTAGAGTCGACTCTGAACGGTAAAGAATAGAGTTAGAGTCCGACCTCTTGACGTAAAGAACAGATTAGAAGTCGATCTGAGTAAGAACCAGAGTTAGAGTCGACTCTGAAGGTAAAGAATAGAGTTAGAGTCGGACTCTGACGTTAAAGAAAAAGAGTTAGAGTCGACTTGATGGGTAAAAGGAACAGAGTTAGAGTCGACTCTGATGTAAAGATAGAGTTAGAGTCGACTTGCTGATGTAAAGAACAGAGTTAGAAGTCGACTCGACGAAAGAACAGGAGTTAGAGTCGATCTGATGAAAGAACAGAGGTTAGAGTCGAATCTGACGTAAAAACAGAGTTAGAGTCGACTCTGAGGTAAAGAAAGAGTTAGAGTCGAACTCTGAGGTAAAGAACAGAGTTTAGAGTCGGACTCTGACATGTAAAGAATAGAGGAGAGTCGACTCTGCGTAAAGAATGAGTTAAGCCGAACTTATAAAGAAAGAGTTAAGTTGGATCTTACGTAAAGAAAAGAGTTAGAGTCGACTCTGATGTAAAAGAATAGAGGTTAGAGCCGACTCTTGTTGAGGTAAAGAACAGAGTTAGAGATCGATCTGCATGCTACAAGAATAGAGTTTAGAGCTGACGCTTGAGTAAAGAAAACAGAGTTAGAGTACGACTCTTCGTAAAGAATAGAGTAGAGCCGACTCTTGAGGTAAAGAACAGACGTTAGAGTCGAACTCTGACGTATAGAATAGAGTTAGAGCCGGACTCTTGAAGGGTAAAAAGAACAGGAGTTAGAGTCGACGCTGGCGTTTAATAGAACAGAGTTAGAGTCGACGCTGATGTAAAGAAAACAGAGTTAGAGTGACTCTGAAGGTAAAGAACAGAGTTAAGTCGAGCTCTGACGTAAAGACAGAGTTAGAGTCGACTCTGACGTAAAGAACAGAGTTAGAGTCGACGCTGATGTAAAAGAACAGAGTTAGAGTCGACGCTGATGTAAAGAACAGGTTAGAGATCGACTTGAGGTAAAGAACAGAGTTTAGAGTCGACTCTGACGTAAGAACAGAGTTAGAGTCGACTCTGACGTAAAGAACAGAGTTAGAGTCGACGCTGATGTAAAGAACAGAGTTAGAGTCGAGCTCTGAGGAAAGAACAGAGATTAGGAGCTCGACCTGACGTAAAGAACAGAGTTAGAGTCGCAACTACTGACGTAAGAACAGAGTTAGAGTCGACGCTGATGTAAAGAACAGAGTTAGAGCGACTCTGACGTAAAGAACAGATTAGAGTCGACTCTGACGTAAAAAGGAAAAACCCCCAAAGGGGGGAGTTTAGAGTCGACTCTGACGTAAAGAAACAGAGTTAGAGTCGACGCTTGATGTAAAGATAACCAGAGTTAGAGTCGACTCTGAAGGTAAAGAACAGAGTTAGAGTCGACTCTGACGTTAAAGAACAGAGTTAGAGTCGACTCTGACGTAAAGAACAGAGTTAGAGTCGGACGCTGATGTAAAGGAACAGAGTTAGAGTCGACTCTGACGTAAAAGAACAGAGTTAGAGTCGACTTGACGTAAAGAAACAGAGTTTAGAGTCGACTCTACGTAAAAAGAACCAGAGTTAGATGGACTTGATGTAAAGACAGAGTTAGAGTCGACTCTGACGTAAAGACAGAGTAGAGTCGACTCTGAAAGAGTCGACTTCTGACGTAAGAGAAATACAGAAGTTAGAGTCGACTCATGACGTAAAGAACCAGAGTTAGAAGTCGCTCTGGCGTTAAAGAACGAGTTAGAGGTCGTCTTCTGATGTAAAAACAGAGTTAGAGTCGACTCTGAGGTAAAAGAATTAGAGTTAGATCGACTTCTTGTGTTAAAGAAAAAAAAGAGTTAGAGTCGACTCTGGACGTAAAAGAACAGAGTTAGAGTCGACTCCTTGGAGGTAAAAACAGAGTTAGAGTCGACTCTGACATAAAGAACAGAGTTAGAGTCGACTCTGATGTAAGAACAGATTGAGTCGTGACTCTTGAGGTAAAGAACAGAGTTAGAAGGTCGACTCTGACGTAGAACAGAGTTAGAGTCGGACTCTGAGGTAAAGAACGAGAGTTAGAGTCGACTCTGACTATAAAGAACGAGTTAGAGTCGACTCTGACGTAGAAGAACAGAGTTAGAGATGGACTCTGAGTAAAGGAACAGAGTTAGAGTCGACCTGATGTTTAAAGAACAGAGTTAGGTTCGACTCGAGGTAAAGAAAAGTTAGAGTCGACTCTGATGTAAAGAACAGAGTTAGAGGTCGACTCTGAGGTAAAAGAAAAAGAGTTTAGAGTCGACTCTGATGTAAGAAACAGAGTAGAAGTCGACTCTGATGTAAAGAACAGAGTTGAGTCGACTCTGAGTAAAGAAAAGAGTTTAGAGTCGACTCTGTGTAAAGAACAGAGTTTAGAGCGACTCTGAGGGTTAAAGAAAAGAGTTAGAGTCGACTCTGATGTAAAGAACAGAGTTAGGTCGACTCTGATGTAAAGAACAAGTAGAGTCGACTCTAGGTGAAAGAACAGAGTTAGAGCTGACTCTCTGAGGTAAAGAACAGATGTTAAGAGTCGACTCTGACGATAAAAAGAACAGAGTAGAGTCGACTCTGATGTAAGAACAGATCGTTTAGAGTCGACTCTGACGTAAAAAGACAGAGTTAGGAGTCGACCTCTGACGTAAGAACAGAGTTAGAGTCGACTCTGACGTAAAGAAAAGAGTTAGAGTCGACTCTGACGTAAAAGAACAGAGTTTTAGAGGCACTGTGACGTAAAGAACAGGAGTTGAGTCGACCTCTGAAGTAAAAAGCAGAGTTAGAGGTCACTCTAGATGTAAAGAACAGAGATTAGAGAGTCGACTCTGATGTCAAGAACAGATTAGAGTCGACTCTTGATGTAAAGAACAGAGTTAGAGTCGACTCTGATGTAAAGAACAGAGTTAGATTCGAGCTCTGACGTCTAAAAGAACAGAGTTAAGAGTCGACTGTGACGTTAAAGAAAGAACAGAGTTAGAGCTCGACTTCTGACGTAAAAGAAAAGATTAGAGTCGGACTCTGACGTAAAGAACAGAGTTAGAGTCCGACTGTTGACGTAAGAACAGAGTTAGAGTCGACTCTGAAGTTAAAGAACAGAGTTAGAGTCGACTCTGACCGTAAAGAACAGAGTTTAAGTCGACTCTGACGTAAGAAAAGAGTTAGAGCGACTCATTGGAGGTAAAGAACAGAGATTAGCAGTCGACTCTGACGTCTTGAGGTAAAGAACAGAGTTAGATCCGACCTCTTACGAAAGAAACAGGAGTAGAGTTCGGGGACTCTGACGTAAAGAACAGAGTTAGAGTCGACTCTGACGTTATAAGAAACAGGAGTTTAGAGTCGACTTCTGATGTAAGAACAGAGCGTTATACGTCGACTCTGACGTTAAAGAACAGAGTTAGAGTCGACTCTGATGTAAAGACAGAGTTAGAGTCCGACTCTGACGTTAAGAACAGAGTTAGGATCGACCTCTGATGTAAAGGACAGAGTTAGAGTCGACTCTGAAACGTAAGAACAGAGTTAGAGTCGACTTCTGATGTAAAGAACAGAAGTTAGAGTCGACTCTGACGTTAAAGAACAGAGTTAAGTGCGACTCTGAGGTAAAGAACAGAGTTAGAGTCGACTCTGACGTAAAGAACAGATTTAGAGTCGACTCTTGAGGTAAAGAACAGAGTTTAGCAGTGACTCTGAGGTAAAGAACAGAGTTAGACGTCGACTCTGACGTAAAGAAGCAGAGTTAGAGTCGACTCTTGGAGGATAAAGAACAGAGTTAGACGTCGCTCTTACGTACAGAAAAGAGGAGTAGAGTCGACTCTTGAAGGTAAAGAACAGAGTTAGAGGTCGACTCTGGACATAAAGAACAGAGTTAGAGTCGACTCTTGAGGTTAAAGAACAGAGTAGCAGTCGACTCCTGACGTATAAGAAAGAGTTAGAGTCGACTCTTGAGGTAAAGAACAGAGTTAGAGTCGACTCTATACGGTAAAGAAAAGAGTTAGGTCGACTTCTTGAGGTTAAAAGAAAAGAGTTAGAGTCGACTCTTACTTAAAGAACAGAGTTAGAGCGACTCTTTGATATAAAGAACAGAGTTAGAGTCGACCTCTGACGTAAAGAAACAGAGTTTAGAGTCGACCGACATAAAGAACAGAGTTAGAGTCGACTCTGACGTTAAAGAACCAGAGTTAGAGTCGACTCTTGATGTAAAAGAACAGAGTTAGAGTCGACTCTGATGTAAAGATACAGAGGTAGAGCGACGTCTGACGTAAAGAACAGAGTTAGAGTCGACTCTGATGTAAAAACAGAGTTAGAGTCAGACTCTGAGGTAAAGAAACAGAGTTAGAGTCGACTCTGAGTTAAAGAACAGAGTTTAGAGTCGAGCTATTGAGGTAAAGAACAGAGTTAGAGTCGACTTCTTACGTAAAGAAAAGAGTTAGAGTCGACTCTTACGTAAAGAAAGAGTAGAGCGACTCTGACGTAAAGCACAGAGTTAGGTCGACTCTTGATGTAAGAACAGAGTTAGAGTCGACTCTGATATAAAGAACAGAGTTAGAGTCGACTCTGACGTAAAAGAAAGAGTTTAGAGTCGAACTCTGATGTAAAGAACAGAGTTAGAGTCGACTTTGAGGTAAAGACAGAGTAGAGTCGACTCTTTACGAAAGAACAGAGTTAGAGCCAGACTCTGACGTAAAGAACAGAGGTTTAGAAGTCGACTCTGACGTAAAGAACGAGTTAGAGTCGACTCATGATGTATAAGAACAGGTGAAGCGAACTCTTGAGGTAAAGAACAGAGTTAGAGTCGACCTCTTACGTAAAGAAAGAAAAAGCAAGTTAGAGTTCGACTCTTGAGGTAAAGAACAGAGTTAGAGTCGACTCTTACGTTAAAGAACAGAGTTAGAGTCGACTCTGACGTAAAGAACAGAGTTAGAGCGACTCTGACGTAAAGAACAGAGTTAGAGTCGACTCTGACGTAAGAACAGAGTAGAGTCGACTCTGACGTAAGAACAGAGTTAGAGTCGACTCTGACGTAAAACAGAGTTAGAGTCGACTCTGGACGTAGAAGAACAGAGTTAGAGTCGACTCTGACGTAAAGAACAGAGTTAGAGTCGACTCTGCGTAAAGAACAGAGTTAGAGTCGACTCTGATGTAAAGAACAGAGTTAGAGTCGACTCTTGAGGTAAAGAACAGAAGTATAGAGTCGACTTGACGTAAAGAACAGAGTTTAGAGTCGACTCTGATGTAAAGAACAGAGTTAGAAGTCGACCTCTTGATGTAAAGAAAACAGAGTTAGAGTCGACTCTGATGTAAAGGAAACAGAGTTAGAGGTCAGACTCTTACGTAAAGAAAAAGAGTTAGAGTCGACTCTTACGTAAAGAAAAGAGTTAGGAGTCGACTTCTTACGTAAAGAACAGATTAGAGTCGACCTGACGTAAAGAACAGAGTTAGAGTCGACGTCTGACGTAAAGAACAAGAGTTAGATCGACTCTTACGTAAAGAAAAAGAGTTAGAGTCTTACTCTGATGTAAAGACAGAGTTAGAGTCGAACTCTGATGTAAGAACAGATGTTTAGATCGACCTTCTTACGTAAGAAAAGAGGTAGAGTCGACTCTTACGTGAACAGAAAAGAGAGAGTGACTCTGATTGTAAAGAACAGATTAGAGTCGGGACTCTGATGTAAAAGAACAGGTTAGAGTCGACTCTGACGTAAAGAACAGAGTTAGAGTCGACTCTTGATGTAAAGAACAGAGTTAGAGTCGGACTCTTACGTAAAAGAACAGAGTTAGAGTCGACTCTGACGTAAAGAAAAGAGTTAGGAGTCGACTCTTACGTAAAGAAAAGGAGTTTAGAGTCGATCTACTGACGTTAAAGAAACAGAGTTAGAGTCGACTCTCGTTAAAGAAAAGAGTAGAGTCGACTCTTACGTAAAGAAAAGAGTTAGAGTCGATCTGAGCTCAGAGTTAGACGTCGACTCTGACGTAAAGAAAAGAGTAGTCGACTCTGACGTAATAAGACAGAGTTACAGACTCGACTCTACGTAAAGAACATAGTTAGAGTCGACTCTGACGTAAAGAACAGAGTTAGAGCCGGACTTCTGATAAGAAGACGCGGTTCAGTCTCACCTCTGAACTTCGGCCGGTCAGCTGGCTTGTAGAGGAAGGGCTTCGTCCTCTCTGAACTCTGGCTCCTCCAATCGTGTGTCAGTGTCTGAGTCGCTCTTGACGCTGAAGCTGAAACGACCAGGGGAAATTAACGTGCAGTTTTTTGAGGAAAAAGTCCCCTGAAAGCACCATCAGAAACCAAGAAAAAATCTAATTTCCGTCTGGTAGATTAGGGAGCGGTTAACACAGTTCACACAGGACTAAAGAGTTGTACATGTTTATTAATGAAAACAAAAGGAGCTAAAATCTTAGATTTTAATTCTAAGAAGAAATAAATCAATTCAACACATGATAATAAATGTTGTTGCTATAATTTTAACATCTTACCACAATCAATACAAAGTGTTGTACTCTGTGCTATTTAACGATTCTACACGTGGAGACCTCAGGGCCGTTCTGCAACATGTTCATATTTATGTTTCTGTCTCAGTCAGTCTCTTCACCTACTTTTCTGACTTCATTCATGTATTTTATCTAAGTGCTGTCGACCTCTTCAATGTACAATTGTATAAAAACAAAGCCAGCAGACCATCAGTCATACAGGATAAAGCATGTGTCTGTTCCTTTTCCTCCGACAATTTCTTCCCGTAGTGTCGGCGTATGGTTTCCTCCGGTGTCTCCTACCACTACAACATGTACAATAGGTTTCTCTCTAGGCGCCAGACACTCCCTGGGAAACTGAGATAAAGGTCAAACAAAGAAAGGAGATTAAGAAAATGTCTGTGTAAGCTCTCAAGTTCGTACAAGAGTTTGTACTCAGTAGTTGAATATCGAAGTTTCGCCTCTCATCCAAAAAGCTTTCGTCAGAGACTAAAGTGCCGCGCTCAGCACGCAGCGTAGAATTACAAAACACACAGGCGAGGGGTTGGGGTTGGCCCGGCTCCTTCCTTCTAACACAGCTACTCTACCTGTTGGGTAAAAACCTTTGAAGTAGAGCGTCCCTGTAACGCACCTGCTCGTAGCGACCGCGTATCGTCTCCTTGGACTCAGCTGAACTCCCATCAGCATTGGTCTCTCCTGTGGGAGTGGATTTTCTCCTTCTGTGGTTTATCTTTTCTCCCCCGGGTTTTTCAGTTCTTTTCTTGCAGTGTAGGAGGGTCTAAGCACTGAAACACCCCAGGGCATGTTCATCTGCCGCTATCATCTGCTGATTATTTATTTCATTTTATTTGAGTTTGGTTCGACAATCCTGTTGTGATATTGGGGCTTGATTTTGATTTGCTGTCCGTTCTTAAAGCTGACTGGTGCAACAATAGTGTGGTCAAGATCAATACTTTTATCTTTGGTCGCAGACTTCCTGCTTGCTCAGTGCTTGTGACCTTGAGGCCTGAGGCGTCTGAACGTGGTGCTTTTTCAACAGCTCAAAAGCTACTATCCCATTTCTCGCCTGTCGTTACAACAACTGGTCAGTTTCCTTCCGCCATCTCTCTCTTA